>JANRMT010058970.1:1326-20676 GCA_026402145.1 Polypterus bichir lapradei
CTCTTCCTGGCTTTCTACGTAATGCGTGATTACGTGAGAGGCGTGATGATGTCATACGAAACTCCGCCCCTCCAGCTGAACTCCATTACAGTAAATGGAGAAAAACAACTTCCAGTTATGACCATTACGCGTAGAATTTCGAAATGAAACCTGCCCAACTTTTGTAAGGAAGCTGTAAGGAATGAGCCTGCCAAATTTCAGCCTTCTACCTACACGGGAAGTTGGAGAATTAGTGATGAGTCAGTCAGTCAGTCAGTCAGTCAGTCAATCAGTCAGTCAGTGAGTGAGTGAGGGCTTTGCCGTTTATTAGTATAGATATATATAATATAAATATAAAAGCCAAATACTACTAACTCACTCATCATGAAATCTCCTGAACCATGAGGACTTGGGACTTGAAATTTGGAATGTTGGTTACCCTTGGCCCATATGTGCTCGATAAGAAATGGTTTTAAAAATTTCGGAGTCCAAGCACGTTGTGTCTGTCTGCTTTTCACGAGAGAATTACTACTTAGATCTGGTTGTTTTCTATAATTTGCTTGAACTTTCCGGTTGATTTTGTGACTTGTCTCACCGCGCTAAGTACCACAGTTTGCTTGTGGTACCGATGTATTTATGCAAATCCAACAGAGTGGCTGTGGGCCGAGAGCAGGGGGACAGGGCCTTCCTCATTCCCTCGCTAACCTCTGTTCGAGTTAGTCTACGTCTCATCATGTGTTGCAGTGCACCTTGCCTTCGCTTAGCTAGCACTACCTGTTTGTTCAATAGACATTATCATCTACAGATTGTTAAGGAGTAACGTTTGACGTTTCTGAGAGAGAGATCAGAGCTACGTGTGTTTTACAGGGTAGCTGCTGATTTCCAGAGATATTATGGGCATATGCTTTTCGCCCCACGTAGATAACAGTGATACGGTGGCAATGTCCATTGATTTTTAAACTTTGTCCTGTTTCATTAAGTCAACGTATGTGTGTGTGTGTATATGCATGTATGTTCCAGCATCACGTCCGAATGGCTGGACCGATTTTCATGACACTTGGTACACATGTTTCTCATTGGTCGACTAAAAATATGGTAGGGTGAAATCAACCCTAACCCAACCCCTTCTGGGTAGAGTGGGGGTGATCTTGCGGTCATATATGCATGTTATCACCCAGTTGACACTTGGAATGACCACTAGAGTGTGAACTGGAGGTGACCAGCATTCTTTATGTTTGAGCATCACCGCGCCCCTGTTCCTTTTGAAATTAAATAGAGTTGGCTGAATCCGAGTGTCAACTAGATGATAACATACATAGGAGACCGCAAGACAAGCACATTAGTGAGTCTTCTTTGTTTGCTAATTTATTTTTATTTTTAAAGTTGTGTTTGTTTTTAATTATATTTTTCTCAAACAATTAAAAAAAAAACTTGATTTTTCTTCTGGGCAACGCTGGGTATTTCAGCTAGTTGCTGATAGATTATAGTGTCAGAGAAATATTGCATCATTAAAATGTGCTGATAATGCAGCCATGAAGTTGTTTTTAGTGTAACATAATAACTGAGCATATATTTATTCACTCAGAACAATGCTTATATAATTCCTGTCCTCTTACATTCATATCTAGATAAGTGATTTTATTTTTATGGTTACCTTACCTCAAGTGGCAAGAGAAGTGAGTAAGTGGACCAGCAGTGTGGTTTGCATGCGGCTCTTCTGCCGGAGTTTGACTTTTACTTGGTGACCTGTTTTGCAACCAGGAGTGTCTGTCAGATGAGTAAAAGAGGAAAACACCAAAAATATACTCCTCCCAAGGTAAATTTGAAACATTAAACTAATTTGTAACTGATGCTGCACAGAATGTTTCTCTGTGATAAATTAGACAACTTTGAAAATTTTAAATGGGACATTTTGAAATTTCAAAACTATTTACAGTGCATTATATTTGAGATATTCTGTAAGATTTCTTTAGAAATGTCCTTGGACAGACAGACATACTGACACATCAATTGCAGTAGGTTCTTTTCACATTATATGTGAATCATCTAACAATGTTTCCTGTTTTGAACATTCAGATTTATTCACACAAATTTATATAGTTTTAGTTTTATGTTCTTACAGCTTTTTTAGCACTTGAAGATGAAGGTTGCAAGCTCATTTAATAACATTAAATGTTTAATGTTCATCAAATTATTGGGTAACACTTTAGTTTATGTACTGCAAAAATGAACCTATTACTATATACTTTTATGTAACAATAGAGGCTTCTTTTGGTCTTAATAACACTTAAAAAGTCTCAGTAATGTGGTTATTCACCTCTGTGCAATGCAACATATTAAAAGCCTTTGTTTGAAATGCTGATAAAATTACTTGTGAATATGAAGGATTAACAGGCCATATACTGAAGTATGAAATGTCAAGAGAAACATGTCCCACTCAAGCCATCTCTAACCATTCCAAAGTGTATTTTAGTAGACCATATTTCAGAGAAAAATAGCCATTAAATAATGTCTTGTAAGTGTTATTAAGAGCAATCAAAGTCGTTGTTAAAGTCTTGTTACATAGCAGATTTTAAGTAAAAGATGCATTTTTGCAATACTTAAATTAATGTGTTATCAGTTATTGTTCATGTTTTAGCTACTACTAGTGACATCAATGTCTCCTGACTGTACTACAGCCCTGTTCTTTCTTGATGAAAGTGACAATGACATAAAGTACCACCACAGAACACCAAGAACAGAAGCAAAATGGAAGCTATTCACGTAACAATTGCCAACAAATATTAAATACGTAATTGTAGAATGGAAAATTTTTAAATTAGCATAAAATAGCAAATTAACATAAAGAGCCATAAAAAGTAATTAAAAGCTTCTAAAACAATAGATTAAGCATAAAATAGAATGTTAAGCAAATAAGATTGGACAACTAAATCGTTAACTAAAAATCAGTCATTTTGCATTATTTTTTAAGCTTAAAACAGAATTGTTAGTATGGGAAAAGAACAAAACGAGAACAAAAATGACGTGTAGAAACTAGCTTAGAACAGGATAAGGAGATTGAGAACACCTATATTGAAGGCTGGGAAGCTATAGAATGATACCACAGAGAGAAAAAATGGCTCTGGTAGGCACGTAAGAAACCAGCTGGACTGGTGAATCAGCAAAAAGGCAACAAAAGGCTTTTACTATAAGCAAGGTCACAGTGATGTAATGCATGAAAGAAACATTAGTATATTCAGGCATTAGCAATAAATATAGAAGAATATATTAGAAATTAACTTTAGCATAGAAATTAAGACAAGTCAGGACTGCAAATTAACTTTAACATAGAAATTAAGACAAGTCAGGACTGCCACGCAATGATTAAATAAAAACACATATATTTCTTTTAGTTAAAAGCTTAGCTTTGGGCATCAGACAGACCAGCTTAAAAGTCCGAGAAAGAGGAAGTGATGAGAGGAAAGCCCATATAAGGAAGATGAATGTCTGAACCGGCCTTGGCCAGTGAAAGAAATAAGCAAAAACAGAAACTAGAAATGAACAATAGACAGTGAAATACCAGGAGCACAGCTGCAGGGAGACGAGAAATTGGCCGGAAAGGAGTAGAAGGGAGTCAGAGGAAAACAGCAAATGAGCTAACTGAACGAGGTCAAAGTGATAAGAAATTGTTATATAAACTTCGATTGCTGAACCGTTCGGGGCTCAGCTCAATTTGGCTGTATTGGGTTGAGTCCATGTTATTATTATGAGGAGATCGTTCCTCCCCCACACTATGCGACTCTTCAATTCCACCCGAGGGAGTAAATGCTAACATTACTCAAAGTTATTGTCTGCTTTTACATGCATTTTTATTACTCTTTAATTTAATATTTTGTTTTGTATCAGTATACTGCTGCTGGATTATGTGAATTTCCCCTTGGGATTAATAAAGTATCTATCTATCTATCTATCTATCTATCTATCTATCTATCTATCTATCTATCTATCTATCTATCTATCTATCTATCTATTTGTGCTGTTTTATTGCAATAAAGCTTTAAAACTCTGTCTGTCAATCTCGAGTCCTAATAGCCTTCATTTTCAGGTAGAAAGCCTTCTGGAGACGATATGTTTCACCACGACATATTGGCGACCCCGACGTGAGGAAATAACAGGTCAACTGTGCGAATCCAGCGGCAGGGACGATGCTATGAAACGGGCACAGATGGTGGCCACCTAAAAGGTAAGCGATATTTTCGCTAAACTAATTTGTGTAAAGTTTCAGAGAGCATTTGGCCTCTCTAAAACGGACAGGTAGGAATTAGGGATGAGCAGACAGACTTAAATGTAATGTGTGAAAACTGTACAGCTAATATGAATGTGCTTGTATGAATGAGAGTGCAGTAAATAATGGAAATTTGAGTTTTTTGGTTTTTAATGAATAACGCCCCGATCCGGGGAACGGGAGACTGCACGGTGCAGTAAATAAGACGCTCCAATCCGGGTGACGGAGAACTGCATTGTAACGGGTAGTCAAATACTAAGGTTGCCATGACGACGGTGAACTGTGTATAGATAGGTGTGAAATTCCTGGACTAGCACCCCTTGCTGTTGCTGTATGTTCTCCAGTGAGACGAGCGAGATGTCGTAAAATTCCCGCTTGTCTCGAGAGGGAGCCAGTTTTAGGGAAAAGCTACAGCGGTTCCGTCCGACTGTGCCCCAGCAGGAGAGCTGGTTCGGGTGCGATTGGAGACCTATCGTTGCCACCCTGAATTAGAGAAGGGGAATTGGGAACGTGTAGGCAGAAATTCCTGTTCGGATAAACGCTTTCAAGTTCATACAGGGAGCTGGTGGAAGGGATCCGTGTGGTAACAGGTGGATTGAGTGTGCTAGTACTAGGGACAGATAAGGGAATTAGAACTTTACTTTATTTTATGATTTCTCTTTTGATAGGTTAGGGAGGCACGCAAGTGCTGTGTGTATGGAGCGCTTCAAAAAGCGACGCGGTAAATGAAGCACACAGGTGCAGATTGAAGAGGGATATATGGCACAAAGGTGCAAAGCTAGTATAGCGCAAAAATAGGGCACTAGGGATTAGCACACTAGGTGCTAAAAAGTCTGATTGAGTACGAGTGTGGATTTTAGGGTGTATAACTTTTTGTGTACTAAAATAGACTAATGCTTTAGAGAGTATTGCTTTAGAGAACACAGAAAAAATCTGCATGTACAATAAGCTGTAAATAAATTTCATCCTGTGGAAGGAAGAGTAGAGCTAAAGACACTCAGTAGGGAATAGAGAAAGAGGGCTATTATTTAGATATATAATTTTGATTTTGTATACCGTTCAAAGATGCGTGTGGAGAAAATATTGTTACGGGGGATACAAGTTGTGGTGAAACCTAATTTAAGTAGAGATCCGAATTTAAGATTAGCGGTAGGACGCCCACAGCTGCAAGGAATTGAAATGGATGCCAGCAAGTTGCCCGTGGATATATTGGGGCGTAAAGATCCCCTCCACAAAGAACTCATTGAAAAATTATCTCAAAAATGCAATAAGAGAACAAGAGGTTTTAAAGACCGCTGGCCCCAAAAAGGTTCATTTAATCTGGAACTGTGCGAAGACATGATAGAGCACATAAAAATTATAAAACAGAAGATGTTAGCAAAAAAGGAGAAAATAAGAGGAAAGTGGAACTAAACATAATGCAAATGTTTATGGGGGAAGCAATGAAAAGAAGCATATTAGAAAGAGCAAGTCGGTGCTTTGGTAACAGAGAGATGGGGGTGGAACCCCATTAACACTGCCTTTAGGTGTGTCATATGAGTTCCCATTGATAGAAGGAAAAGGAAAATTTAAGGGACAAATAACGGTGAGAAATGAGGAGGAAGAATTAGGAGAAAAAGAAACGGGACCGGAAGAGCATTTGAGTAAAATGGATGAAACTGATTTTGTGGTCGAATTTGAATAATAAAAATGAAAGAGCAGTATAGTAATTAGTTTTGCACCATTAAATAATAAAAAAGCATCTAGGTGAAGTGTAGGCAAACACACACATTTTTTTAATTGCCCCATCCTCAAGTAAGGAATGATTGAGTGAGTGACTGCATGAGCTCCGTTATCTCTTAGTGGTAGTAAAAATGAGCCTCAGGTGCGGAGACAAGTGTGAGTATGAATGAGCTCCAGACCCAAATAGTGGGTACCGAGAGACACAATAAAGTAATCAAGCACATAACGAGTGTGAGTGAGATTTTGTAATCAAAGCCTTTCTTTCATAGAGATACATTGAGAAGATTTTTATCAAGACGGTGTCACTGTTAGGAGTTACAGCAAATAATATATGAAAGCCAAAGTAGTTTAATTAAGATGAATATAAATTTAAGATCAGAGACTGAATATATTACAAAAATATATCTGGAACAGCATTAAAATAGTTCACTTGACATGATTTCTTAAAAATAAATTTAATGCCATGATGGACTGGAGTCCCGACAGCCACTGTTGTAAGCTTCTTTGAGAAAAGAATTAGCAACTATTGCTTGTTCTGCCAAAGTGGAAAGAATATTTGGCAGACCACAAAGGCTGGATGCTGTGATGAAAAGATGAAATTATAATCAAAATATTAGTATGGATGAATACCAGTAAGTCAAACCATCATGCAACTAAACCAAAACCAGTAATCAAAAATTAGGTCCTAAAATCTATCTAAACTAAAGATCTATTAAAATCACAAAGTTTTTTTTATGAATTTTCCACAGACTTGTACATGTATAAGCGCCGGCTTATACTATATATCTTCCCATTGATGACAGTTATCAAAGAAGTAGTGTAGATGGCAGATGGTATGCTTGCATTTCAGCTAGCATTGATAAAAGGGTCAACATGTTAAAAATAAAAATATTTGCTTTCTTATCTTAACCCATTAAACAGAGATACCCACGCAATGATGACTAGTTAGAGATAAAAGATGGTGTTCTCCTATTTGAGGTCTTACTTGATGACTTTTACCTTTACCTATAATTTTTGTAAAGTACATTCTTTATAACTTTCTTATGCCCTCCAGTTTACCTCCTTTAAATGAACATGCTGCAGCATTGCTGCACTTTTACACCACGCGTGAATTTAACTAGGAGCTGCTTTGGTATTGTTTAGCAGAGCTCAGAGCTCCCCTCCCCTTTTAATAGGTGTTTGATGTTACAGGTATTCTTCCACATGCAGTGAATTTTGCAGTACATATATACGGAGGTATATTTAAATTTAGGCTGGTTTTGCACCTTTACTGAAGACCTTCCTAAAGAGTAAAGAAAAAGAAAGTAAAAGTTTAATTATTTAGGTGCCCTTCTGAAAGGTGTCCTATAAGGAGTTCATGTGTACTTTCATCCAGAATGAAAAGTTCTATCTAACCGTCTATTTTCAGAATGTGCCTAAACCCCAATTTCAGGGAATCGGAGTTTATCTTGGTGGCATCAAGGACAAGGAAGGTGCCCATTAACTGCAGGGCTTACTGGAACCCGCATATACTAGACCACTCTAGAGACATGAATTGATTTAAGAAGCACATCCTTTTATATGGGATTAAACATGGAGAAACCTGAATAGAAGCCCACACAGAGAGTGACTGGGGTGAAACTTGAACCCAGTTTCTTGGGACTGTGAGCAACAGCACTAGCTCCTGGGCAAATATTTAACCTCCACTGCGAAGTTAGAATAATGAAGGGAAAACCCAAGCAAAATGGAAGAAATACGCCAGATACTTCACAGCATATTCTGCTCTCTTTTCATGAAAGTGTACCAAAATGATATACCCAGTGAGGGAGCCAGAAGTTCTTGGGAATGAAGACCACTTCATGAGATCAGAACTAACAGTATAGTCCTGCCTTGTTCTGGTCATGTAACGAGAGGAGCCAGCTGGAGAAATTTCAGTTAATTTCTATTAACAAATGAAGAAAGAACTTTGTAGCATCTTGGTATCCCTAGACCTCATAGCTGGGGATGTCTGATACATCTCTCTATTATAAAAAAAATCTTGGAAAGGAAAAGCAGGGCAACGAGACATGATCTTCTCGGAAGTTCTTGGAAGACACTTAAAAGACACTCCGTGGCCAGTCTCTTTCGTCTCGCGGGGACCGTAAACATGAGACTTGGTGCCAAGAGATTGTCCCAGGACCGTCTCGTCGGGACATGGAACATGAGATTCTTGCAAGACACACCCTACTTACAACCAATATCAAATAAGAGCACAGCCAGCAAAACACTCAGTTGTGTAAAGGCATGTAGCACAACACAGATCCTGTGCTCTCAGCACATATAAAGCGTATAAGGACAATACGTTCTAGATGAAACGTCAACGACTAAGCAAAGAAGAAGGAGCAGCGCGGAGAAAAGAGACCCAAAAGCGTTGCAGAGAAAAAAAGGCAGATAAGAGATTATGAAAGCAGTGGAATTCGAAAGGCTTAAACAAACAATGGCACGATACACATGCAGAGAAAGGTAAAGAATATGAAAGCAGTAAAATTCGAAAGTATTGTAGCGTCCCAGCAAGGCTGAAGCCTTTTTTTTAAGTGACTGTTAGGTCCGATTGAGGGAGGGTGGAATACAGCACGGAAGACTGGTAGCGGGGTATTGATTGATGCGGTAAGGGGGTGGGGGGGTGAGACCCGGCAGAGGAGGGGTTGGAGAGGGTGCTAGAAAGTTGTGTTTGGGGTTACAAAGTCGCCGATTGTTCAAGTAACTTTTGTAACACTTTATTACGTCACTCTGTTTTTTTTTACCTCTCTTTTCGAGCCGGACGCAGAGGTCGCTACAGTATCAAAAAAGAGATAGTAAAGATCGCATTAGTGTAAACAGAAGGAAATTAATCATCAGGACCAGGTGTCATTGAAAAGATAGAAGGACAAAGCAAGGTCAGAAATAAAAGGCAAAGAGTAGAAAACAAAGTAAAACGTCATAATGAGGTTCAAAAATGAGGGAGCGAAACACAAGCAGAGCAGGTTAGAGATAATGAAAACAGTGGAATTCAAAAGACACAAAAAAACGTAGGTGCGATATACATACAGAGCAAGTTACAGAATATAAAAGCAGAAAAATTCGAAAGTATCAAAACAAGATAAAGATCGCATTAGCGCTAAAAAAAAGAAATTATTACTTGGTGAAATAATGGAAAGGCGAATAGAGAGCGAATATATGGACATACAGTAGGTGATATGTCAGAAGTATGGAAATATTGTAAGGCTTTGAAGTTTAAGTCAGAGACTTGTAGATCATCTAATTCGTGTTGCCATCAGGGAAAAGTAGTGTTTCTACACAATGAGGAGGCGTATCCAAGAGAATTAAAAGATTTGATGTTTGGGAAAAGTGAAATCCACAAACAGTCAGTCAGTCATTTCCCAACCCACTATATCCGAAAACAGGGTCACTGGGGTCTGCTGGAGCCAATCCCAGCCAGCACAGGACGCAAGTCAGGAACAAACCCCGGGCAGGGCGTCAGCTCACCACAGAATCCACAAACACTACAGTCAAAATATACAAATCTACAATAATCTTTTTACCTTCACATCATTCAATGCAAAAAAAACGTAGATTTACACAATAATGGACCATACTCTATGAGAATCTGTGGTCCCGCAACAGTTAAAGCAACGACAAGTTTAATTTCAAAGAAAACACAATTCCGTCAGGTGTACTGTATATTTATGATCACAGAGAAGCAATGCAAATTTAAACAGGCAAAAACCAAGGTAATATAGTACATATTCTGCAAATAACATTAGACACCAAAGGAGATCTTGATATGCCATTCGTATTAAAATGTTTACAGTTTCCCATGAGAATTAACAAATCATAGGGACAAACATTAGAAAAAGTCGGATTATTTATTAGAGAAAAAGAAACAATATTCACTCACGGGCAGATATATGTTGCATTGTCACAATGTATCTCCAGAAACAGAATAAAAATTCAATGCGATCTTCAAGAAAAGGTAATTCCAAATATTGTTTTTAATGAAGCTTGTAAAAGTGCAAATAATGGAACTGAAACAATTCCAAAGAAATAAAACAGCTTTTAAAATTGTATATCCAATTAACCAAACGCAGGGGTTGGCGAGCTAAGCAAGCAGGGGGCAGAGGCCCCTAGTTTTATAAAAAGAAGGAAATAGTACTAAAAGGCATCATGGAGACCTATTTTAGAGAATGAATAAGATTCTGAGGCTCTGGAAACCTCAAGCAGAGCAGTTATTTGTTTGAACCTTACAGTGAGGATATTTTCTTTATGATTTAGAGTTCTCTAGGAAATCTTGGTGTTTTGGTTGTCTGATCTTCCCCAATTGATCATATTAGTAACTTTTTTTAACTGCATTAATTTCCCAATTGTTGGCTGCTTACAGCTTTTTCTCTCACCATAAAGTTTTAAATTACAAATGACTTTATAAAGATGCTACATAAACAATTGAGCACTTGAGATATTTTTACTGGACTTTGCAAAGTGTCTGAATATCTTCTTTCTATAATTTTTGCTCAAGTCTATAAAACTAAACAAATGCAATGTTGAAAAATGTGGATGATTTCGTTGCCTTATATCGTCTCCCTATCCAGTACCCCATCTGCACAGAGGCCAGTGTCTCACAATACCATAATAAATCAAAGCAAACCTTTTTAGCTTAGGTAAGGATTTTTAGAATCAGTAGTTACTTAACGAAGAATCGGTACATTCTTACTTAGAAACAGCAATTTATTTTTCCTTAAGCTGCAAGTGGCAGTAATCCACAGACAAAAATCTGCCCAAGTGAGGCAAAGAGCCGCCAGTTCCTGTCCTTACAAAAAACAGAGCTATTAAAACTTAAGAGTGGTAGGGTCACACACCTCAAATTTCAGGTTCCACTGTAACTAAAAAAACAGGATGGGCAAAAGAATTTTCATCAAGAGATATCTGAAGTAAAGAATCTTAAGATGGCTCTTTCTGTTGCCAAGAATGTGGTTTGCTGGTGTGTGCGAACAATGCATACATTGCTGGGAAATGTATAGCAATCTGCTGGGATTATATGGCAAAGTGTTATGTGTGGTTAAATAATTACAGAGTATTTCAAATCCCTGTTGCGCCTTCCTGTGAAGCACAGACAGTAAACCTTTCATTGTACTGTATACTTGCAGAGCTACATCTATAACATATAAATTGTTCTGGCAACGTAAGCTGTGTGGTAATGTAAAACTCTAAAACAACAGAGGTTTTAGAGAACAGCCAAAAATATCTACTTACAGCATTAGGACTGGGATTTGTTTGCTGCCTTAGAAGCAGTTTTTGAAATCCACTGAGTACTGCTGTTTTATTCTGGGTGTTCTGCCTGTGAAAGTGATCTCCATGTTGAAAAGCTGCTGCTCTTGAGATAAAACTATTAAGAAGGTGCATTTGATACAGAAGTTAATGTAATGTCCATTCATTTTTCAAAATGAAAGAATGACAGAAAACATATTTGGTGGACTATCTTTTCACCTTCATCCGTCACGTTGCTGCTCCCTTTGACTGCACAAAGGAGCAGCCTTATATACAGATAAATAAAATGTCTTCCTTTTATAATTAAAGGCAAGAATGCAATTTTGTGAGGTCTGTCTATCTGTAGCCCTAAAGCAAACCTGTCTTTTAAATTTCCAGAATAACACCGTAATGAAGCAAATGCAAAAGGATACTAGTAAACTCTTTAATAGGTAAAAGCATAGCATTTGAAATAATTATCCACATAATTAGGAGTTTGATTGCATTTGGTGTTTCCTTAATGTGCCCACATACAAGCAGATATTTAACAGAATTCCATAAGGTAAAAGAGTAAAGATCTTTATTCATTGCGATAAAAATAGCTCACTATAAAGAGTTTACAATAGAAGAAAAAAATTTTAAAACGTGGACTTGGCATGAGCTAGTTTTGTTTTTTTTTTTGTATCCATCAAATCCATGCATCAAAGTGTATCCTGGGGATATTTACTAAAGTTAAGACTGGCAGTACATTAAAGAAGCAAGCTACTGTATGTACTCAGGAGTGTCTGATACAAATACAGAATACTGAACTTTTTAAGGCTTTTATAAAATAAAGAACATCAATGTTATTTTGCTATTGAATCAAATTCATTATTTGTAACTTAAAAACAGATGTGTTTTGTTTGCATAACATTGTAACTTGTATAATACAATGTTATTGGTCAGCAGCTTTTCATGAGACTTAATAAATAAGTATCTACTGTCTTGTTATGAAAACACCTTTTTTTGCTGATTCTACATATACAAAATGACTTGCAGATTGTTTCCTGCATTCATCCATCTATACATTCATTTTGTGAATCCACTTACTGCAGTTCTAAGATCGTAGGGAGCAGGAACCTATCTTGGCACCAAAAGGGAAATCATTCAAACTCATGTATACTTTGAGCAACCATTATAACAGTGATACAGTGCTAAGCCCTGCCATTACAAAGGGGACAATTTAAGGTGTCTGGTCATTGTCTGCATGTGGACTGCACATTTTCCCTCAGTCTAGAGTTTATTTTTTTAACACATACATACTTCATGTTTCTATCCACATCCCTAAAAATATGTGTGTTTGGGTCAATGGTCTTTCTGAAATGATATTATGGAAGAACTTTAGTGAGTGAAGTCTGCAATAAATTCGCACTGAATCTAGGAATGCTCCTTGTCTTTTACACAACTCTACTAGGGAGTGCTCCATCTCCCCAGTGACCTTAAATTAGACTATTTAGGTTTGAGAATATTATTTTTTCTTACTTACAAACTAGACATTAGTGAGTGAATGTAGAAGTTTACAAATGTATGCCATGAATGGTCTGATGCCTGACTGACACCAAGTGATACTAGGATAGGTTCTAGCATGTCATAAGCATAAATTGCCTGAAGCTTATTTGGAATTTGATGGATGGTGTCACGCATGCGCGACTAGGAGACCGCAGACGGACCTTAAACCGCTTCGGAAGACGTTCGCCGGCAGGGTGTGGCGGGCTACTAACCTTTCTCCTTTGTCTTCCAGGAAAAAAGACGCTCTGCCATTGTAACCTTCCCGCAGTACGTCCACTTCCGCCCTTCCTCCGCCATCTTCTTTGACGTCAGCAGTCTCATCCTCCCTCACGGTTCCTTCCCAGCATTCCTCTACTTCCGGCTCCTCCACTATAAAATGGCCGACGACGCCTCTGAAGGCGTCGCGCATATGAACTGTTTTGTTTACGTCTCTGACCTGGTTTTCTTTTTGTGTGAGGTATCACAATATACGGGGCTGGAAACCCCAAAACTTTATGCTGTCTGTTGCTCTATTTCTACAGTGGCGTAGCCGGCAGGATTAAAAAGCCCGAAGAAAATGACAGAAGGGCAAGACCTCAACTCGGTGCTGCAGGGTATGAACGCCCAGATCCTGGCCCTGCAGCAGGCGCAAGCCAACACCACCCGGGAGTTGGAGGAGACGAAGGCCAAACTGGCAGAAGCCCGGAGGGTAAGGCCCTACCCGGCTCGTCCAACGCCCCCGCCTCTGGTACCCATGACTGAGGCGGACGACATAGAATCCTACCTGGGCATTTTCGAGAGGACGGCCACCTGGAACGAGTGGCAGCGGTCCGAGTGGGCGTCCATTCTGGCGCCCTATCTGAAGGGGCCTGCGCAGCGGGCTTATTATGACCTTCCCGTCGAGGAGGCCGCTAGTTATGACCTCCTGAAACAGGAGATTCTGGCACGCTACGGCATCACGCCGGGCCAGCAGGCGGTCGAATGGAGGAGCTGGCAATTCGACCCCGAGAAGCCGGCCCGTGCGCAGGCCTTCAACTTCTGGGGCAAAATGGGGCGCTGGCTACGACCCGAAGGCCCTCAGGCCCGGAAAGTCATAGAGCAGGTGGCTTGCGAGGGCCTGGTTAACGCTTTGCCCAGCTCCCTCGCTCAGCAGGTCCGGCGCCATCCTTTTAAGGACATGCCAGGCCTCCTGGAGGTCTTGGAGCATCAGCTGGCAGTCTACCAAGGCGGGGGGTCAGAGAGGCACGCTCGTGGGAACCGGCAGGGACGGGCGGCCACCCCCGAGCCCTCTCGACGCGCTGCAGAAGCGGCACCGAGGCCAAAAGAAAAACCGGCCACCCCGCGCTGTTACAAGTGCGGCGAGGTCGGTCACCTCCTTCCTACCTGTCCCCTTAACACAGCAACAGAGCCGATGGACTGCACCTGGGCGGCCGCTGAAAGGTACTGTACTCCGTCGCACCCGCTGGCAAATCCAAACACGGGAGTGGTGTTGTTGAATGGACACTCGGTGGTGGCTTTGTTTGACTCCGGCAGCAACATTACCATTGTCGCTCGCCGTTACGTGTTACCGCGACAGTGGCTGACGTAACACTTTCAGGTCACCTGTGTACATGGAGAGACTAAGTCTTACCGCAGTGCCCGCTGTTACATCACCTGGAAGGGGCGTTTCCAACTTGACGGTTGCGGTGTTACCCGATCCCCCCTATCCGGTAATTTTGGGGCAGGACTGGTCTCACAGAAAAAGGGGTAAGACGAACACCGCTCCCGGGGCCTCGCTAGGTCTGGTTATGAAGGGGCGGGGCGCCCTTCCCGCGGTCTCCACGCCATGCTCTGAGGCAAGCCGAAATGGCGCAGGCACATCGAGGGAGGTTTCTCAGGCATCGGACTCTGACCCGGAAGTATCCGCCGGGGAAGGGACGAGCCATGGAACCCTTCCCCCAAGCCGCTCCCAAGACCCCCTAAGTAATTTGGACCACCAATTTCAGTCCACGCCTGCCTCATTTAAAAGAGAACAGTGGAACGATGATTCCCTGCGGTTTGCCCGGAATGCGATTGTTCTTCCAGGCAGCTCACAAGCTGACGGTTCCATGCCACGCGAGCCCTTCTTTGTGCTGGAGAATGATCTGCTGTATCGGGTCGGAGGTGCGGAAACTGTTGCTAGTGCCGCGTACCTTCCGGCGGGAGGTATGCGAGCTAGCTCACGCCCACCTCCTAGGCGCCCACCTCGGGGCCGAGAAGACACTGGAGAGAATCAAGCTCCGCTTTTACTGGCCCAGGATCAACGAGGAGGTCCGGCGTTTCTGTCAGTCTTGTCCGGAGTGCCAGACTCGCCAGATTCCTAGGAGGGACCGTGCTCCTCTCGTCCCGATACCCCTGGTAGACATTCCTTTTGACCGAATTGGGGTAGACCTGGTAGGCCCCCTGGAACCCTCGAACCATGGCCACAAGTATATACTGGTCATGGTAGATTATGCAACCCGATACCCAGAGGCGGTTCCCCTGCACTCCGCTAATACAAAGAATATTGCACGGGAATTAGTCAACCTATTTTCAAGAGTGGGGATCCCCAAGGAAGTCCTCACGGACCAGGGTACTCCCTTCACCTCAGATATGTTCAAGGAGGTTGCCAAATTACTCCGAATAAAGCACCTGAAGACGTCTGTCTACCACCCCCAAACAGACGGGCTGGTAGAACGTTTTAATCAGACGCTTAAACAGATGCTTCGCAAGGTGGTCAGCGCCGATGGCAGGAATTGGGACCAGCTCCTACCGCTTGTGCTTTTTGCCTACCGGGAGGTGCCCCAGGCCTCTACGGGCTTCTCCCCTTTTGAGCTATTGTACGGGCGACAACCCCGGGGGCTTTTGGACGTACTAAAAGAGGGCTGGGAGGCCGAGGCCCTTCCCTCCTCCAATATATTGGAGTATGTGGCGCAACTACACGACAGGCTCGCTAAAATCAGGCCCATCCTAAAAGACCACGTGACCCGTGCGCAGGCAGCGCAGGCCCGGTGCTACAACCGCAACTCCGTGCTCCGGGAGTTCCGCCCGGGGGACCGAGTAATGGTACTCGTCCCTACCTCCCATTCAAAGCTACTAGCTCACTGGCAGGGGCCATACGAGGTTAAGGAACGAAAGGGACTCGTCGACTATTTGGTTAAACAACCAAATCGTCGACCGAGCGAGAGGATCTACCATGTTAATCTGTTAAAACCCTGGAAGGACCGGGAGGAGCCTCCCGACACTAGTAGGTCCCTCTCCCTGTTCGCTAGCACGTTTGCCCTTAACCTCGGTCACGAGCTGACACCCGTACAGCGGCGGGATATAACCCAGGCTATCCACGCCATCCCCGATGTAGTGAGCGAGGCACCAGGCCGGACCTCGCTGATTGCGCACGACATTGTCACGGACCCCGGAGTAGTCGTCCGGGAGAGGCCCTATAGACTCCCGGAGGCAAAAAGCGCCGAAGTGGAACTGGAGGTGCAGCGGATGCTGGATCTGGACATTATAGGGGAAAGCCACAGTCCTTGGTCCAGTCCTATCGTCCTCGTTTCCAAGCCGGACGGCTCCTGGAGATTCTGTAACGACTTTAGACGTCTAAACCAGGTCTCCAAGTTTGACGCCTACCCGATGCCCCGCATCGACGACCTACTCGAGTAGCTGGGTGCGGCTCGGTACTTGACTACCCTTGATATGACAAAAGGGTATTGGCAAATTCCTTTAATGGCATCTGCAAAAGAAAAAACGGCCTTTAGCACCCCTAGCGGACATTGGCAATACAAGGTCCTCCCATTTGGGCTGCACGGGGCCCCAGCGACATTTCAGCGTCTGCTGGATAGAGTGCTGAAGCCCCACCAGTCCTATAGTGCCGCCTACCTGGATGACGTCGTCATCTATTCCGGCACCTGGGAGGAACATCTATTGCAGGTCTCTGCTGTCCTCGCGACGCTGGCTAAAGCCGGCCTCCGCATTAACCCCCGTAAGTGTTTCTTTGGCTTGAAGGAGGCCAAGTATTTAGGCTACCTGGTCGGGCGAGGACAGGCGAGACCCCAATGCTCCAAAGTTAAAGACATCCTGGAATGGCCCCGTCCGAATACCAAGAGACAGGTGCAGGCTTTCTTGGGGCTGGTGGGGTACTACCGCCGATTCGTACCCCGTTTCTCCGAAAGGGCAGCACCCTTGACTAACTTAACAAAGAAAGGCGCTCCCTTACACGTGGTATGGAACGACATGGCGGAACACGCATTCAATGACCTAAAAAAGGCCCTAACCTCGGCACCTGTATTAAGGACCCCTGATTTTAGGTTGCCTTTTATTCTCCAGTCCGATGCTTCGGACACATGCCTGGGCGCCGTGTTGAGCCAAAGCGTCGATGGTGTCGAACACCCCGTAATGTACCTGAGCCAGAAACTGCTGGACCGAGAGAGTCGGTACGCGGCAGTGGAGAGGGAAGCCCTGGCCATTAAGTGGGCCGTGACTTATCTCCGGTACTACCTGTTGGGCCGCGAATTCACTCTGGTGACTGATCACGCTGCGCTTCAGTGGATGTCCCTCCACAAAGAGTCGAATCCGCGGGTCACCAGGTGGTTCCTGGACTTGCAGCCCTATAAGTT
The DNA here is from genome assembly GCA_026402145.1 of Polypterus bichir lapradei. Taxonomy (NCBI): domain Eukaryota; kingdom Metazoa; phylum Chordata; class Cladistia; order Polypteriformes; family Polypteridae; genus Polypterus; species Polypterus bichir. The sequence continues at coordinate 18,667 of JANRMT010058970.1, forward strand.
CACGGTCACTTATCGGCGCGACGGCCTTCACGCCAATGCCGATGCCCTTTCTCGCATCCACGACCTCTCGGTTAGGTCCGCCCGACCTGACGGTCTTGGGCGTGGGGGGGGGGTCGTGTCACGCATGTGCGACTAGGAGACCGCGGACGGACCTTAAACCGCTTCGGAAGACGTTCGCCGGCAGGGTGTGGCGGGCTACTAACTTTTCTCCTTTGTCTTCCAGGAAAAAAGACGCTCCGCCATTGTAACCTTCCCGCAGTACGTCCACTTCCGCCCTTCCTCCGCCATCTTCTTTGACGTCAGCAGTCCCATCCTCCCTCACGGTTCCTTCCCAGCATTCCTCTACTTCCGGCTCCTCCCCTATAAAATGGCCGACGACGCCTCTGAAGGCGTCGCGCATATGAATTGTTTTGTTTATGTCTCTGACCTGGTTTTCTTTTTGTGTGAGGTTTCTGGTGTGGGCCAGAAACCCCAAAACTTTATGCTGTCTGTTGCTCTATTTCTACAATGGATGTATTTTTTTGTTTAGTTTTCCCATGCTACCCCCATCCCCCGGGGTACTGGAGTACTTGAACCTATGAACAAATAAGGGACCAGAAGATGAAACATAAATAGGAAATATAGCTAAATTGTCAGACAGATCTGTTGTTAAACCAAATCAAGAAGCAAAATTTGCAATCAGAAAACCTCAAAGTAAAGGGCCCTTCACCAGAAAATGCTAGAAAAGTACACTTACTAAAGATTTTGAAGATTAATCCGCAACCTTGGACAATCAGGAAGTGCAGAGCTATGACCTTTACAAGGTCACATTGATGACATCACTTGCCAGGCACTCCTAATAGCAATGTCATAGCAACTGTAGAAATAGATTGCATCACTCACAAGAAATTAGCAATGGTGTTATAGCAAGACAGGAAAAATAATTAACCTAAATAAATAAATAAATAATACTTTTTTATAACAACAAGTGTTATATCAGAGCTCTACATTTTACAAAACCATAAACAAACTTAAAATGTGCTGAAGAAGCAACGAAAGATAAAAAAACAAAACTCAAATCATAATAGGTAACCAGAAAAAATGCTTACACTCAGGAGAATATACAAACTCTACATAGATAATGTCTAGGGAAGGGTTGGAGTGTATGATCCTACAGCTGTGAAGTGGAAGTGCAACAATCTGAGCCATACCACTATACCACCATGCCATTATTATTGATTCATTCATTCTTTCAGCACACTTTTATTTGTGTTAACATGAAACGTGATCCATAGGGTTTAAGCCTACCAGAGGAGGCTTTTGACTGAAGACAGATAATGGGAAAAGCTGAATAGAGAATAAAAGCAAGGTGAAAGGGATTCAGAACTAGGCTGCCATTCACTATATTTGTCAATGTTCAAATGCTTCAACTGATGGATGAACTGATATGACATAAAAACTAGACAAAAAACACGCTCAGCTGGCTGACTGTCTATAAAGCACAAGGCTGCTCTGACTTTGTATGGTTTCAGAACATCTAGGACCAATGATCAATGATCAGTTTTAAAGCTTTGAATAATCTTGAACCCTTATATATCTTGGAATATCTGTCCCCTTACATTCCTTATGGTAACCTTAGATCCTCAAATTCTGCAGTGATGAAGTGATGACACTACCTTTAGTTTATATGCTCTTAAAATATGGAATATTTTACTTATAGAGATATGTCAGGATGGCACAGTAGAACTATTTCAATCACATCTTTAAAATTACTTTCTAAATTTGCATTTTTATTGAACTTTTAACTAATCAAATTATTTGTCTTGTTTTCTGTTCTTAGTTTCTGGTGGTGGCCTTATGCCAGCACCTTTATGGATGGAATTCAATGAGGTAGATAAAAGAAAGAACAATGCTGAGGTCCTGTACCTGTTGACATCTTTGCTTATTGGCTCTCTTTATTTATTTATTTTGTTATCTGACCCCCAACCCCATGATATCCCTGCAAGTTGGAGGACTGCTAGTAGGGATGGA
>JANRMT010058971.1:1332-20682 GCA_026402145.1 Polypterus bichir lapradei
CTCTTCCTGGCTTTCTACGTAATGCGTGATTACGTGAGAGGCGTGATGATGTCATACGAAACTCCGCCCCTCCAGCTGAACTCCATTACAGTAAATGGAGAAAAACAACTTCCAGTTATGACCATTACGCGTAGAATTTCGAAATGAAACCTGCCCAACTTTTGTAAGGAAGCTGTAAGGAATGAGCCTGCCAAATTTCAGCCTTCTACCTACACGGGAAGTTGGAGAATTAGTGATGAGTCAGTCAGTCAGTCAGTCAGTCAGTCAATCAGTCAGTCAGTGAGTGAGTGAGGGCTTTGCCGTTTATTAGTATAGATATATATAATATAAATATAAAAGCCAAATACTACTAACTCACTCATCATGAAATCTCCTGAACCATGAGGACTTGGGACTTGAAATTTGGAATGTTGGTTACCCTTGGCCCATATGTGCTCGATAAGAAATGGTTTTAAAAATTTCGGAGTCCAAGCGCGTTGTGTCTGTCTGCTTTTCACGAGAGAATTACTACTTAGATCTGGTTGTTTTCTATAATTTGCTTGAACTTTCCGGTTGATTTTGTGACTTGTCTCACCGCGCTAAGTACCACAGTTTGCTTGTGGTACCGATGTATTTATGCAAATCCAACAGAGTGGCTGTGGGCCGAGAGCAGGGGGACAGGGCCTTCCTCATTCCCTCGCTAACCTCTGTTCGAGTTAGTCTACGTCTCATCATGTGTTGCAGTGCACCTTGCCTTCGCTTAGCTAGCACTACCTGTTTGTTCAATAGACATTATCATCTACAGATTGTTAAGGAGTAACGTTTGACGTTTCTGAGAGAGAGATCAGAGCTACGTGTGTTTTACAGGGTAGCTGCTGATTTCCAGAGATATTATGGGCATATGCTTTTCGCCCCACGTAGATAACAGTGATACGGTGGCAATGTCCATTGATTTTTAAACTTTGTCCTGTTTCATTAAGTCAACGTATGTGTGTGTGTGTATATGCATGTATGTTCCAGCATCACGTCCGAATGGCTGGACCGATTTTCATGACACTTGGTACACATGTTTCTCATTGGTCGACTAAAAATATGGTAGGGTGAAATCAACCCTAACCCAACCCCTTCTGGGTAGAGTGGGGGTGATCTTGCGGTCATATATGCATGTTATCACCCAGTTGACACTTGGAATGACCACTAGAGTGTGAACTGGAGGTGACCAGCATTCTTTATGTTTGAGCATCACCGCGCCCCTGTTCCTTTTGAAATTAAATAGAGTTGGCTGAATCCGAGTGTCAACTAGATGATAACATACATAGGAGACCGCAAGACAAGCACATTAGTGAGTCTTCTTTGTTTGCTAATTTATTTTTATTTTTAAAGTTGTGTTTGTTTTTAATTATATTTTTCTCAAACAATTAAAAAAAAAACTTGATTTTTCTTCTGGGCAACGCTGGGTATTTCAGCTAGTTGCTGATAGATTATAGTGTCAGAGAAATATTGCATCATTAAAATGTGCTGATAATGCAGCCATGAAGTTGTTTTTAGTGTAACATAATAACTGAGCATATATTTATTCACTCAGAACAATGCTTATATAATTCCTGTCCTCTTACATTCATATCTAGATAAGTGATTTTATTTTTATGGTTACCTTACCTCAAGTGGCAAGAGAAGTGAGTAAGTGGACCAGCAGTGTGGTTTGCATGCGGCTCTTCTGCCGGAGTTTGACTTTTACTTGGTGACCTGTTTTGCAACCAGGAGTGTCTGTCAGATGAGTAAAAGAGGAAAACACCAAAAATATACTCCTCCCAAGGTAAATTTGAAACATTAAACTAATTTGTAACTGATGCTGCACAGAATGTTTCTCTGTGATAAATTAGACAACTTTGAAAATTTTAAATGGGACATTTTGAAATTTCAAAACTATTTACAGTGCATTATATTTGAGATATTCTGTAAGATTTCTTTAGAAATGTCCTTGGACAGACAGACATACTGACACATCAATTGCAGTAGGTTCTTTTCACATTATATGTGAATCATCTAACAATGTTTCCTGTTTTGAACATTCAGATTTATTCACACAAATTTATATAGTTTTAGTTTTATGTTCTTACAGCTTTTTTAGCACTTGAAGATGAAGGTTGCAAGCTCATTTAATAACATTAAATGTTTAATGTTCATCAAATTATTGGGTAACACTTTAGTTTATGTACTGCAAAAATGAACCTATTACTATATACTTTTATGTAACAATAGAGGCTTCTTTTGGTCTTAATAACACTTAAAAAGTCTCAGTAATGTGGTTATTCACCTCTGTGCAATGCAACATATTAAAAGCCTTTGTTTGAAATGCTGATAAAATTACTTGTGAATATGAAGGATTAACAGGCCATATACTGAAGTATGAAATGTCAAGAGAAACATGTCCCACTCAAGCCATCTCTAACCATTCCAAAGTGTATTTTAGTAGACCATATTTCAGAGAAAAATAGCCATTAAATAATGTCTTGTAAGTGTTATTAAGAGCAATCAAAGTCGTTGTTAAAGTCTTGTTACATAGCAGATTTTAAGTAAAAGATGCATTTTTGCAATACTTAAATTAATGTGTTATCAGTTATTGTTCATGTTTTAGCTACTACTAGTGACATCAATGTCTCCTGACTGTACTACAGCCCTGTTCTTTCTTGATGAAAGTGACAATGACATAAAGTACCACCACAGAACACCAAGAACAGAAGCAAAATGGAAGCTATTCACGTAACAATTGCCAACAAATATTAAATACGTAATTGTAGAATGGAAAATTTTTAAATTAGCATAAAATAGCAAATTAACATAAAGAGCCATAAAAAGTAATTAAAAGCTTCTAAAACAATAGATTAAGCATAAAATAGAATGTTAAGCAAATAAGATTGGACAACTAAATCGTTAACTAAAAATCAGTCATTTTGCATTATTTTTTAAGCTTAAAACAGAATTGTTAGTATGGGAAAAGAACAAAACGAGAACAAAAATGACGTGTAGAAACTAGCTTAGAACAGGATAAGGAGATTGAGAACACCTATATTGAAGGCTGGGAAGCTATAGAATGATACCACAGAGAGAAAAAATGGCTCTGGTAGGCACGTAAGAAACCAGCTGGACTGGTGAATCAGCAAAAAGGCAACAAAAGGCTTTTACTATAAGCAAGGTCACAGTGATGTAATGCATGAAAGAAACATTAGTATATTCAGGCATTAGCAATAAATATAGAAGAATATATTAGAAATTAACTTTAGCATAGAAATTAAGACAAGTCAGGACTGCAAATTAACTTTAACATAGAAATTAAGACAAGTCAGGACTGCCACGCAATGATTAAATAAAAACACATATATTTCTTTTAGTTAAAAGCTTAGCTTTGGGCATCAGACAGACCAGCTTAAAAGTCCGAGAAAGAGGAAGTGATGAGAGGAAAGCCCATATAAGGAAGATGAATGTCTGAACCGGCCTTGGCCAGTGAAAGAAATAAGCAAAAACAGAAACTAGAAATGAACAATAGACAGTGAAATACCAGGAGCACAGCTGCAGGGAGACGAGAAATTGGCCGGAAAGGAGTAGAAGGGAGTCAGAGGAAAACAGCAAATGAGCTAACTGAACGAGGTCAAAGTGATAAGAAATTGTTATATAAACTTCGATTGCTGAACCGTTCGGGGCTCAGCTCAATTTGGCTGTATTGGGTTGAGTCCATGTTATTATTATGAGGAGATCGTTCCTCCCCCACACTATGCGACTCTTCAATTCCACCCGAGGGAGTAAATGCTAACATTACTCAAAGTTATTGTCTGCTTTTACATGCATTTTTATTACTCTTTAATTTAATATTTTGTTTTGTATCAGTATACTGCTGCTGGATTATGTGAATTTCCCCTTGGGATTAATAAAGTATCTATCTATCTATCTATCTATCTATCTATCTATCTATCTATCTATCTATCTATCTATCTATCTATCTATCTATCTATTTGTGCTGTTTTATTGCAATAAAGCTTTAAAACTCTGTCTGTCAATCTCGAGTCCTAATAGCCTTCATTTTCAGGTAGAAAGCCTTCTGGAGACGATATGTTTCACCACGACATATTGGCGACCCCGACGTGAGGAAATAACAGGTCAACTGTGCGAATCCAGCGGCAGGGACGATGCTATGAAACGGGCACAGATGGTGGCCACCTAAAAGGTAAGCGATATTTTCGCTAAACTAATTTGTGTAAAGTTTCAGAGAGCATTTGGCCTCTCTAAAACGGACAGGTAGGAATTAGGGATGAGCAGACAGACTTAAATGTAATGTGTGAAAACTGTACAGCTAATATGAATGTGCTTGTATGAATGAGAGTGCAGTAAATAATGGAAATTTGAGTTTTTTGGTTTTTAATGAATAACGCCCCGATCCGGGGAACGGGAGACTGCACGGTGCAGTAAATAAGACGCTCCAATCCGGGTGACGGAGAACTGCATTGTAACGGGTAGTCAAATACTAAGGTTGCCATGACGACGGTGAACTGTGTATAGATAGGTGTGAAATTCCTGGACTAGCACCCCTTGCTGTTGCTGTATGTTCTCCAGTGAGACGAGCGAGATGTCGTAAAATTCCCGCTTGTCTCGAGAGGGAGCCAGTTTTAGGGAAAAGCTACAGCGGTTCCGTCCGACTGTGCCCCAGCAGGAGAGCTGGTTCGGGTGCGATTGGAGACCTATCGTTGCCACCCTGAATTAGAGAAGGGGAATTGGGAACGTGTAGGCAGAAATTCCTGTTCGGATAAACGCTTTCAAGTTCATACAGGGAGCTGGTGGAAGGGATCCGTGTGGTAACAGGTGGATTGAGTGTGCTAGTACTAGGGACAGATAAGGGAATTAGAACTTTACTTTATTTTATGATTTCTCTTTTGATAGGTTAGGGAGGCACGCAAGTGCTGTGTGTATGGAGCGCTTCAAAAAGCGACGCGGTAAATGAAGCACACAGGTGCAGATTGAAGAGGGATATATGGCACAAAGGTGCAAAGCTAGTATAGCGCAAAAATAGGGCACTAGGGATTAGCACACTAGGTGCTAAAAAGTCTGATTGAGTACGAGTGTGGATTTTAGGGTGTATAACTTTTTGTGTACTAAAATAGACTAATGCTTTAGAGAGTATTGCTTTAGAGAACACAGAAAAAATCTGCATGTACAATAAGCTGTAAATAAATTTCATCCTGTGGAAGGAAGAGTAGAGCTAAAGACACTCAGTAGGGAATAGAGAAAGAGGGCTATTATTTAGATATATAATTTTGATTTTGTATACCGTTCAAAGATGCGTGTGGAGAAAATATTGTTACGGGGGATACAAGTTGTGGTGAAACCTAATTTAAGTAGAGATCCGAATTTAAGATTAGCGGTAGGACGCCCACAGCTGCAAGGAATTGAAATGGATGCCAGCAAGTTGCCCGTGGATATATTGGGGCGTAAAGATCCCCTCCACAAAGAACTCATTGAAAAATTATCTCAAAAATGCAATAAGAGAACAAGAGGTTTTAAAGACCGCTGGCCCCAAAAAGGTTCATTTAATCTGGAACTGTGCGAAGACATGATAGAGCACATAAAAATTATAAAACAGAAGATGTTAGCAAAAAAGGAGAAAATAAGAGGAAAGTGGAACTAAACATAATGCAAATGTTTATGGGGGAAGCAATGAAAAGAAGCATATTAGAAAGAGCAAGTCGGTGCTTTGGTAACAGAGAGATGGGGGTGGAACCCCATTAACACTGCCTTTAGGTGTGTCATATGAGTTCCCATTGATAGAAGGAAAAGGAAAATTTAAGGGACAAATAACGGTGAGAAATGAGGAGGAAGAATTAGGAGAAAAAGAAACGGGACCGGAAGAGCATTTGAGTAAAATGGATGAAACTGATTTTGTGGTCGAATTTGAATAATAAAAATGAAAGAGCAGTATAGTAATTAGTTTTGCACCATTAAATAATAAAAAAGCATCTAGGTGAAGTGTAGGCAAACACACACATTTTTTTAATTGCCCCATCCTCAAGTAAGGAATGATTGAGTGAGTGACTGCATGAGCTCCGTTATCTCTTAGTGGTAGTAAAAATGAGCCTCAGGTGCGGAGACAAGTGTGAGTATGAATGAGCTCCAGACCCAAATAGTGGGTACCGAGAGACACAATAAAGTAATCAAGCACATAACGAGTGTGAGTGAGATTTTGTAATCAAAGCCTTTCTTTCATAGAGATACATTGAGAAGATTTTTATCAAGACGGTGTCACTGTTAGGAGTTACAGCAAATAATATATGAAAGCCAAAGTAGTTTAATTAAGATGAATATAAATTTAAGATCAGAGACTGAATATATTACAAAAATATATCTGGAACAGCATTAAAATAGTTCACTTGACATGATTTCTTAAAAATAAATTTAATGCCATGATGGACTGGAGTCCCGACAGCCACTGTTGTAAGCTTCTTTGAGAAAAGAATTAGCAACTATTGCTTGTTCTGCCAAAGTGGAAAGAATATTTGGCAGACCACAAAGGCTGGATGCTGTGATGAAAAGATGAAATTATAATCAAAATATTAGTATGGATGAATACCAGTAAGTCAAACCATCATGCAACTAAACCAAAACCAGTAATCAAAAATTAGGTCCTAAAATCTATCTAAACTAAAGATCTATTAAAATCACAAAGTTTTTTTTATGAATTTTCCACAGACTTGTACATGTATAAGCGCCGGCTTATACTATATATCTTCCCATTGATGACAGTTATCAAAGAAGTAGTGTAGATGGCAGATGGTATGCTTGCATTTCAGCTAGCATTGATAAAAGGGTCAACATGTTAAAAATAAAAATATTTGCTTTCTTATCTTAACCCATTAAACAGAGATACCCACGCAATGATGACTAGTTAGAGATAAAAGATGGTGTTCTCCTATTTGAGGTCTTACTTGATGACTTTTACCTTTACCTATAATTTTTGTAAAGTACATTCTTTATAACTTTCTTATGCCCTCCAGTTTACCTCCTTTAAATGAACATGCTGCAGCATTGCTGCACTTTTACACCACGCGTGAATTTAACTAGGAGCTGCTTTGGTATTGTTTAGCAGAGCTCAGAGCTCCCCTCCCCTTTTAATAGGTGTTTGATGTTACAGGTATTCTTCCACATGCAGTGAATTTTGCAGTACATATATACGGAGGTATATTTAAATTTAGGCTGGTTTTGCACCTTTACTGAAGACCTTCCTAAAGAGTAAAGAAAAAGAAAGTAAAAGTTTAATTATTTAGGTGCCCTTCTGAAAGGTGTCCTATAAGGAGTTCATGTGTACTTTCATCCAGAATGAAAAGTTCTATCTAACCGTCTATTTTCAGAATGTGCCTAAACCCCAATTTCAGGGAATCGGAGTTTATCTTGGTGGCATCAAGGACAAGGAAGGTGCCCATTAACTGCAGGGCTTACTGGAACCCGCATATACTAGACCACTCTAGAGACATGAATTGATTTAAGAAGCACATCCTTTTATATGGGATTAAACATGGAGAAACCTGAATAGAAGCCCACACAGAGAGTGACTGGGGTGAAACTTGAACCCAGTTTCTTGGGACTGTGAGCAACAGCACTAGCTCCTGGGCAAATATTTAACCTCCACTGCGAAGTTAGAATAATGAAGGGAAAACCCAAGCAAAATGGAAGAAATACGCCAGATACTTCACAGCATATTCTGCTCTCTTTTCATGAAAGTGTACCAAAATGATATACCCAGTGAGGGAGCCAGAAGTTCTTGGGAATGAAGACCACTTCATGAGATCAGAACTAACAGTATAGTCCTGCCTTGTTCTGGTCATGTAACGAGAGGAGCCAGCTGGAGAAATTTCAGTTAATTTCTATTAACAAATGAAGAAAGAACTTTGTAGCATCTTGGTATCCCTAGACCTCATAGCTGGGGATGTCTGATACATCTCTCTATTATAAAAAAAATCTTGGAAAGGAAAAGCAGGGCAACGAGACATGATCTTCTCGGAAGTTCTTGGAAGACACTTAAAAGACACTCCGTGGCCAGTCTCTTTCGTCTCGCGGGGACCGTAAACATGAGACTTGGTGCCAAGAGATTGTCCCAGGACCGTCTCGTCGGGACATGGAACATGAGATTCTTGCAAGACACACCCTACTTACAACCAATATCAAATAAGAGCACAGCCAGCAAAACACTCAGTTGTGTAAAGGCATGTAGCACAACACAGATCCTGTGCTCTCAGCACATATAAAGCGTATAAGGACAATACGTTCTAGATGAAACGTCAACGACTAAGCAAAGAAGAAGGAGCAGCGCGGAGAAAAGAGACCCAAAAGCGTTGCAGAGAAAAAAAGGCAGATAAGAGATTATGAAAGCAGTGGAATTCGAAAGGCTTAAACAAACAATGGCACGATACACATGCAGAGAAAGGTAAAGAATATGAAAGCAGTAAAATTCGAAAGTATTGTAGCGTCCCAGCAAGGCTGAAGCCTTTTTTTTAAGTGACTGTTAGGTCCGATTGAGGGAGGGTGGAATACAGCACGGAAGACTGGTAGCGGGGTATTGATTGATGCGGTAAGGGGGTGGGGGGGTGAGACCCGGCAGAGGAGGGGTTGGAGAGGGTGCTAGAAAGTTGTGTTTGGGGTTACAAAGTCGCCGATTGTTCAAGTAACTTTTGTAACACTTTATTACGTCACTCTGTTTTTTTTTACCTCTCTTTTCGAGCCGGACGCAGAGGTCGCTACAGTATCAAAAAAGAGATAGTAAAGATCGCATTAGTGTAAACAGAAGGAAATTAATCATCAGGACCAGGTGTCATTGAAAAGATAGAAGGACAAAGCAAGGTCAGAAATAAAAGGCAAAGAGTAGAAAACAAAGTAAAACGTCATAATGAGGTTCAAAAATGAGGGAGCGAAACACAAGCAGAGCAGGTTAGAGATAATGAAAACAGTGGAATTCAAAAGACACAAAAAAACGTAGGTGCGATATACATACAGAGCAAGTTACAGAATATAAAAGCAGAAAAATTCGAAAGTATCAAAACAAGATAAAGATCGCATTAGCGCTAAAAAAGAGAAATTATTACTTGGTGAAATAATGGAAAGGCGAATAGAGAGCGAATATATGGACATACAGTAGGTGATATGTCAGAAGTATGGAAATATTGTAAGGCTTTGAAGTTTAAGTCAGAGACTTGTAGATCATCTAATTCGTGTTGCCATCAGGGAAAAGTAGTGTTTCTACACAATGAGGAGGCGTATCCAAGAGAATTAAAAGATTTGATGTTTGGGAAAAGTGAAATCCACAAACAGTCAGTCAGTCATTTCCCAACCCACTATATCCGAAAACAGGGTCACTGGGGTCTGCTGGAGCCAATCCCAGCCAGCACAGGACGCAAGTCAGGAACAAACCCCGGGCAGGGCGTCAGCTCACCACAGAATCCACAAACACTACAGTCAAAATATACAAATCTACAATAATCTTTTTACCTTCACATCATTCAATGCAAAAAAAACGTAGATTTACACAATAATGGACCATACTCTATGAGAATCTGTGGTCCCGCAACAGTTAAAGCAACGACAAGTTTAATTTCAAAGAAAACACAATTCCGTCAGGTGTACTGTATATTTATGATCACAGAGAAGCAATGCAAATTTAAACAGGCAAAAACCAAGGTAATATAGTACATATTCTGCAAATAACATTAGACACCAAAGGAGATCTTGATATGCCATTCGTATTAAAATGTTTACAGTTTCCCATGAGAATTAACAAATCATAGGGACAAACATTAGAAAAAGTCGGATTATTTATTAGAGAAAAAGAAACAATATTCACTCACGGGCAGATATATGTTGCATTGTCACAATGTATCTCCAGAAACAGAATAAAAATTCAATGCGATCTTCAAGAAAAGGTAATTCCAAATATTGTTTTTAATGAAGCTTGTAAAAGTGCAAATAATGGAACTGAAACAATTCCAAAGAAATAAAACAGCTTTTAAAATTGTATATCCAATTAACCAAACGCAGGGGTTGGCGAGCTAAGCAAGCAGGGGGCAGAGGCCCCTAGTTTTATAAAAAGAAGGAAATAGTACTAAAAGGCATCATGGAGACCTATTTTAGAGAATGAATAAGATTCTGAGGCTCTGGAAACCTCAAGCAGAGCAGTTATTTGTTTGAACCTTACAGTGAGGATATTTTCTTTATGATTTAGAGTTCTCTAGGAAATCTTGGTGTTTTGGTTGTCTGATCTTCCCCAATTGATCATATTAGTAACTTTTTTTAACTGCATTAATTTCCCAATTGTTGGCTGCTTACAGCTTTTTCTCTCACCATAAAGTTTTAAATTACAAATGACTTTATAAAGATGCTACATAAACAATTGAGCACTTGAGATATTTTTACTGGACTTTGCAAAGTGTCTGAATATCTTCTTTCTATAATTTTTGCTCAAGTCTATAAAACTAAACAAATGCAATGTTGAAAAATGTGGATGATTTCGTTGCCTTATATCGTCTCCCTATCCAGTACCCCATCTGCACAGAGGCCAGTGTCTCACAATACCATAATAAATCAAAGCAAACCTTTTTAGCTTAGGTAAGGATTTTTAGAATCAGTAGTTACTTAACGAAGAATCGGTACATTCTTACTTAGAAACAGCAATTTATTTTTCCTTAAGCTGCAAGTGGCAGTAATCCACAGACAAAAATCTGCCCAAGTGAGGCAAAGAGCCGCCAGTTCCTGTCCTTACAAAAAACAGAGCTATTAAAACTTAAGAGTGGTAGGGTCACACACCTCAAATTTCAGGTTCCACTGTAACTAAAAAAACAGGATGGGCAAAAGAATTTTCATCAAGAGATATCTGAAGTAAAGAATCTTAAGATGGCTCTTTCTGTTGCCAAGAATGTGGTTTGCTGGTGTGTGCGAACAATGCATACATTGCTGGGAAATGTATAGCAATCTGCTGGGATTATATGGCAAAGTGTTATGTGTGGTTAAATAATTACAGAGTATTTCAAATCCCTGTTGCGCCTTCCTGTGAAGCACAGACAGTAAACCTTTCATTGTACTGTATACTTGCAGAGCTACATCTATAACATATAAATTGTTCTGGCAACGTAAGCTGTGTGGTAATGTAAAACTCTAAAACAACAGAGGTTTTAGAGAACAGCCAAAAATATCTACTTACAGCATTAGGACTGGGATTTGTTTGCTGCCTTAGAAGCAGTTTTTGAAATCCACTGAGTACTGCTGTTTTATTCTGGGTGTTCTGCCTGTGAAAGTGATCTCCATGTTGAAAAGCTGCTGCTCTTGAGATAAAACTATTAAGAAGGTGCATTTGATACAGAAGTTAATGTAATGTCCATTCATTTTTCAAAATGAAAGAATGACAGAAAACATATTTGGTGGACTATCTTTTCACCTTCATCCGTCACGTTGCTGCTCCCTTTGACTGCACAAAGGAGCAGCCTTATATACAGATAAATAAAATGTCTTCCTTTTATAATTAAAGGCAAGAATGCAATTTTGTGAGGTCTGTCTATCTGTAGCCCTAAAGCAAACCTGTCTTTTAAATTTCCAGAATAACACCGTAATGAAGCAAATGCAAAAGGATACTAGTAAACTCTTTAATAGGTAAAAGCATAGCATTTGAAATAATTATCCACATAATTAGGAGTTTGATTGCATTTGGTGTTTCCTTAATGTGCCCACATACAAGCAGATATTTAACAGAATTCCATAAGGTAAAAGAGTAAAGATCTTTATTCATTGCGATAAAAATAGCTCACTATAAAGAGTTTACAATAGAAGAAAAAAATTTTAAAACGTGGACTTGGCATGAGCTAGTTTTGTTTTTTTTTTTGTATCCATCAAATCCATGCATCAAAGTGTATCCTGGGGATATTTACTAAAGTTAAGACTGGCAGTACATTAAAGAAGCAAGCTACTGTATGTACTCAGGAGTGTCTGATACAAATACAGAATACTGAACTTTTTAAGGCTTTTATAAAATAAAGAACATCAATGTTATTTTGCTATTGAATCAAATTCATTATTTGTAACTTAAAAACAGATGTGTTTTGTTTGCATAACATTGTAACTTGTATAATACAATGTTATTGGTCAGCAGCTTTTCATGAGACTTAATAAATAAGTATCTACTGTCTTGTTATGAAAACACCTTTTTTTGCTGATTCTACATATACAAAATGACTTGCAGATTGTTTCCTGCATTCATCCATCTATACATTCATTTTGTGAATCCACTTACTGCAGTTCTAAGATCGTAGGGAGCAGGAACCTATCTTGGCACCAAAAGGGAAATCATTCAAACTCATGTATACTTTGAGCAACCATTATAACAGTGATACAGTGCTAAGCCCTGCCATTACAAAGGGGACAATTTAAGGTGTCTGGTCATTGTCTGCATGTGGACTGCACATTTTCCCTCAGTCTAGAGTTTATTTTTTTAACACATACATACTTCATGTTTCTATCCACATCCCTAAAAATATGTGTGTTTGGGTCAATGGTCTTTCTGAAATGATATTATGGAAGAACTTTAGTGAGTGAAGTCTGCAATAAATTCGCACTGAATCTAGGAATGCTCCTTGTCTTTTACACAACTCTACTAGGGAGTGCTCCATCTCCCCAGTGACCTTAAATTAGACTATTTAGGTTTGAGAATATTATTTTTTCTTACTTACAAACTAGACATTAGTGAGTGAATGTAGAAGTTTACAAATGTATGCCATGAATGGTCTGATGCCTGACTGACACCAAGTGATACTAGGATAGGTTCTAGCATGTCATAAGCATAAATTGCCTGAAGCTTATTTGGAATTTGATGGATGGTGTCACGCATGCGCGACTAGGAGACCGCAGACGGACCTTAAACCGCTTCGGAAGACGTTCGCCGGCAGGGTGTGGCGGGCTACTAACCTTTCTCCTTTGTCTTCCAGGAAAAAAGACGCTCTGCCATTGTAACCTTCCCGCAGTACGTCCACTTCCGCCCTTCCTCCGCCATCTTCTTTGACGTCAGCAGTCTCATCCTCCCTCACGGTTCCTTCCCAGCATTCCTCTACTTCCGGCTCCTCCACTATAAAATGGCCGACGACGCCTCTGAAGGCGTCGCGCATATGAACTGTTTTGTTTACGTCTCTGACCTGGTTTTCTTTTTGTGTGAGGTATCACAATATACGGGGCTGGAAACCCCAAAACTTTATGCTGTCTGTTGCTCTATTTCTACAGTGGCGTAGCCGGCAGGATTAAAAAGCCCGAAGAAAATGACAGAAGGGCAAGACCTCAACTCGGTGCTGCAGGGTATGAACGCCCAGATCCTGGCCCTGCAGCAGGCGCAAGCCAACACCACCCGGGAGTTGGAGGAGACGAAGGCCAAACTGGCAGAAGCCCGGAGGGTAAGGCCCTACCCGGCTCGTCCAACGCCCCCGCCTCTGGTACCCATGACTGAGGCGGACGACATAGAATCCTACCTGGGCATTTTCGAGAGGACGGCCACCTGGAACGAGTGGCAGCGGTCCGAGTGGGCGTCCATTCTGGCGCCCTATCTGAAGGGGCCTGCGCAGCGGGCTTATTATGACCTTCCCGTCGAGGAGGCCGCTAGTTATGACCTCCTGAAACAGGAGATTCTGGCACGCTACGGCATCACGCCGGGCCAGCAGGCGGTCGAATGGAGGAGCTGGCAATTCGACCCCGAGAAGCCGGCCCGTGCGCAGGCCTTCAACTTCTGGGGCAAAATGGGGCGCTGGCTACGACCCGAAGGCCCTCAGGCCCGGAAAGTCATAGAGCAGGTGGCTTGCGAGGGCCTGGTTAACGCTTTGCCCAGCTCCCTCGCTCAGCAGGTCCGGCGCCATCCTTTTAAGGACATGCCAGGCCTCCTGGAGGTCTTGGAGCATCAGCTGGCAGTCTACCAAGGCGGGGGGTCAGAGAGGCACGCTCGTGGGAACCGGCAGGGACGGGCGGCCACCCCCGAGCCCTCTCGACGCGCTGCAGAAGCGGCACCGAGGCCAAAAGAAAAACCGGCCACCCCGCGCTGTTACAAGTGCGGCGAGGTCGGTCACCTCCTTCCTACCTGTCCCCTTAACACAGCAACAGAGCCGATGGACTGCACCTGGGCGGCCGCTGAAAGGTACTGTACTCCGTCGCACCCGCTGGCAAATCCAAACACGGGAGTGGTGTTGTTGAATGGACACTCGGTGGTGGCTTTGTTTGACTCCGGCAGCAACATTACCATTGTCGCTCGCCGTTACGTGTTACCGCGACAGTGGCTGACGTAACACTTTCAGGTCACCTGTGTACATGGAGAGACTAAGTCTTACCGCAGTGCCCGCTGTTACATCACCTGGAAGGGGCGTTTCCAACTTGACGGTTGCGGTGTTACCCGATCCCCCCTATCCGGTAATTTTGGGGCAGGACTGGTCTCACAGAAAAAGGGGTAAGACGAACACCGCTCCCGGGGCCTCGCTAGGTCTGGTTATGAAGGGGCGGGGCGCCCTTCCCGCGGTCTCCACGCCATGCTCTGAGGCAAGCCGAAATGGCGCAGGCACATCGAGGGAGGTTTCTCAGGCATCGGACTCTGACCCGGAAGTATCCGCCGGGGAAGGGACGAGCCATGGAACCCTTCCCCCAAGCCGCTCCCAAGACCCCCTAAGTAATTTGGACCACCAATTTCAGTCCACGCCTGCCTCATTTAAAAGAGAACAGTGGAACGATGATTCCCTGCGGTTTGCCCGGAATGCGATTGTTCTTCCAGGCAGCTCACAAGCTGACGGTTCCATGCCACGCGAGCCCTTCTTTGTGCTGGAGAATGATCTGCTGTATCGGGTCGGAGGTGCGGAAACTGTTGCTAGTGCCGCGTACCTTCCGGCGGGAGGTATGCGAGCTAGCTCACGCCCACCTCCTAGGCGCCCACCTCGGGGCCGAGAAGACACTGGAGAGAATCAAGCTCCGCTTTTACTGGCCCAGGATCAACGAGGAGGTCCGGCGTTTCTGTCAGTCTTGTCCGGAGTGCCAGACTCGCCAGATTCCTAGGAGGGACCGTGCTCCTCTCGTCCCGATACCCCTGGTAGACATTCCTTTTGACCGAATTGGGGTAGACCTGGTAGGCCCCCTGGAACCCTCGAACCATGGCCACAAGTATATACTGGTCATGGTAGATTATGCAACCCGATACCCAGAGGCGGTTCCCCTGCACTCCGCTAATACAAAGAATATTGCACGGGAATTAGTCAACCTATTTTCAAGAGTGGGGATCCCCAAGGAAGTCCTCACGGACCAGGGTACTCCCTTCACCTCAGATATGTTCAAGGAGGTTGCCAAATTACTCCGAATAAAGCACCTGAAGACGTCTGTCTACCACCCCCAAACAGACGGGCTGGTAGAACGTTTTAATCAGACGCTTAAACAGATGCTTCGCAAGGTGGTCAGCGCCGATGGCAGGAATTGGGACCAGCTCCTACCGCTTGTGCTTTTTGCCTACCGGGAGGTGCCCCAGGCCTCTACGGGCTTCTCCCCTTTTGAGCTATTGTACGGGCGACAACCCCGGGGGCTTTTGGACGTACTAAAAGAGGGCTGGGAGGCCGAGGCCCTTCCCTCCTCCAATATATTGGAGTATGTGGCGCAACTACACGACAGGCTCGCTAAAATCAGGCCCATCCTAAAAGACCACGTGACCCGTGCGCAGGCAGCGCAGGCCCGGTGCTACAACCGCAACTCCGTGCTCCGGGAGTTCCGCCCGGGGGACCGAGTAATGGTACTCGTCCCTACCTCCCATTCAAAGCTACTAGCTCACTGGCAGGGGCCATACGAGGTTAAGGAACGAAAGGGACTCGTCGACTATTTGGTTAAACAACCAAATCGTCGACCGAGCGAGAGGATCTACCATGTTAATCTGTTAAAACCCTGGAAGGACCGGGAGGAGCCTCCCGACACTAGTAGGTCCCTCTCCCTGTTCGCTAGCACGTTTGCCCTTAACCTCGGTCACGAGCTGACACCCGTACAGCGGCGGGATATAACCCAGGCTATCCACGCCATCCCCGATGTAGTGAGCGAGGCACCAGGCCGGACCTCGCTGATTGCGCACGACATTGTCACGGACCCCGGAGTAGTCGTCCGGGAGAGGCCCTATAGACTCCCGGAGGCAAAAAGCGCCGAAGTGGAACTGGAGGTGCAGCGGATGCTGGATCTGGACATTATAGGGGAAAGCCACAGTCCTTGGTCCAGTCCTATCGTCCTCGTTTCCAAGCCGGACGGCTCCTGGAGATTCTGTAACGACTTTAGACGTCTAAACCAGGTCTCCAAGTTTGACGCCTACCCGATGCCCCGCATCGACGACCTACTCGAGTAGCTGGGTGCGGCTCGGTACTTGACTACCCTTGATATGACAAAAGGGTATTGGCAAATTCCTTTAATGGCATCTGCAAAAGAAAAAACGGCCTTTAGCACCCCTAGCGGACATTGGCAATACAAGGTCCTCCCATTTGGGCTGCACGGGGCCCCAGCGACATTTCAGCGTCTGCTGGATAGAGTGCTGAAGCCCCACCAGTCCTATAGTGCCGCCTACCTGGATGACGTCGTCATCTATTCCGGCACCTGGGAGGAACATCTATTGCAGGTCTCTGCTGTCCTCGCGACGCTGGCTAAAGCCGGCCTCCGCATTAACCCCCGTAAGTGTTTCTTTGGCTTGAAGGAGGCCAAGTATTTAGGCTACCTGGTCGGGCGAGGACAGGCGAGACCCCAATGCTCCAAAGTTAAAGACATCCTGGAATGGCCCCGTCCGAATACCAAGAGACAGGTGCAGGCTTTCTTGGGGCTGGTGGGGTACTACCGCCGATTCGTACCCCGTTTCTCCGAAAGGGCAGCACCCTTGACTAACTTAACAAAGAAAGGCGCTCCCTTACACGTGGTATGGAACGACATGGCGGAACACGCATTCAATGACCTAAAAAAGGCCCTAACCTCGGCACCTGTATTAAGGACCCCTGATTTTAGGTTGCCTTTTATTCTCCAGTCCGATGCTTCGGACACATGCCTGGGCGCCGTGTTGAGCCAAAGCGTCGATGGTGTCGAACACCCCGTAATGTACCTGAGCCAGAAACTGCTGGACCGAGAGAGTCGGTACGCGGCAGTGGAGAGGGAAGCCCTGGCCATTAAGTGGGCCGTGACTTATCTCCGGTAGTACCTGTTGGGCCGCGAATTCACTCTGGTGACTGATCACGCTGCGCTTCAGTGGATGTCCCTCCACAAAGAGTCGAATCCGCGGGTCACCAGGTGGTTCCTGGACTTGCAGCCCTATAAGTTCACGGTCACTTATCGGCGCGACGGCCTTCACGCCAATGCCGATGCCCTTTCTCGCATCCACGACCTCTCGGTTAGGTCCGCCCGACCTGACGGTCTTGGGCGTGGGGGGGGGGTCGTGTCACGCATGTGCGACTAGGAGACCGCGGACGGACCTTAAACCGCTTCGGAAGACGTTCGCCGGCAGGGTGTGGCGGGCTACTAACTTTTCTCCTTTGTCTTCCAGGAAAAAAGACGCTCCGCCATTGTAACCTTCCCGCAGTACGTCCACTTCCGCCCTTCCTCCGCCATCTTCTTTGACGTCAGCAGTCCCATCCTCCCTCACGGTTCCTTCCCAGCATTCCTCTACTTCCGGCTCCTCCCCTATAAAATGGCCGACGACGCCTCTGAAGGCGTCGCGCATATGAATTGTTTTGTTTATGTCTCTGACCTGGTTTTCTTTTTGTGTGAGGTTTCTGGTGTGGGCCAGAAACCCCAAAACTTTATGCTGTCTGTTGCTCTATTTCTACAATGGATGTATTTTTTTGTTTAGTTTTCCCATGCTACCCCCATCCCCCGGGGTACTGGAGTACTTGAACCTATGAACAAATAAGGGACCAGAAGATGAAACATAAATAGGAAATATAGCTAAATTGTCAGACAGATCTGTTGTTAAACCAAATCAAGAAGCAAAATTTGCAATCAGAAAACCTCAAAGTAAAGGGCCCTTCACCAGAAAATGCTAGAAAAGTACACTTACTAAAGATTTTGAAGATTAATCCGCAACCTTGGACAATCAGGAAGTGCAGAGCTATGACCTTTACAAGGTCACATTGATGACATCACTTGCCAGGCACTCCTAATAGCAATGTCATAGCAACTGTAGAAATAGATTGCATCACTCACAAGAAATTAGCAATGGTGTTATAGCAAGACAGGAAAAATAATTAACCTAAATAAATAAATAAATAATACTTTTTTATAACAACAAGTGTTATATCAGAGCTCTACATTTTACAAAACCATAAACAAACTTAAAATGTGCTGAAGAAGCAACGAAAGATAAAAAAACAAAACTCAAATCATAATAGGTAACCAGAAAAAATGCTTACACTCAGGAGAATATACAAACTCTACATAGATAATGTCTAGGGAAGGGTTGGAGTGTATGATCCTACAGCTGTGAAGTGGAAGTGCAACAATCTGAGCCATACCACTATACCACCATGCCATTATTATTGATTCATTCATTCTTTCAGCACACTTTTATTTGTGTTAACATGAAACGTGATCCATAGGGTTTAAGCCTACCAGAGGAGGCTTTTGACTGAAGACAGATAATGGGAAAAGCTGAATAGAGAATAAAAGCAAGGTGAAAGGGATTCAGAACTAGGCTGCCATTCACTATATTTGTCAATGTTCAAATGCTTCAACTGATGGATGAACTGATATGACATAAAAACTAGACAAAAAACACGCTCAGCTGGCTGACTGTCTATAAAGCACAAGGCTGCTCTGACTTTGTATGGTTTCAGAACATCTAGGACCAATGATCAATGATCAGTTTTAAAGCTTTGAATAATCTTGAACCCTTATATATCTTGGAATATCTGTCCCCTTACATTCCTTATGGTAACCTTAGATCCTCAAATTCTGCAGTGATGAAGTGATGACACTACCTTTAGTTTATATGCTCTTAAAATATGGAATATTTTACTTATAGAGATATGTCAGGATGGCACAGTAGAACTATTTCAATCACATCTTTAAAATTACTTTCTAAATTTGCATTTTTATTGAACTTTTAACTAATCAAATTATTTGTCTTGTTTTCTGTTCTTAGTTTCTGGTGGTGGCCTTATGCCAGCACCTTTATGGATGGAATTCAATGAGGTAGATAAAAGAAAGAACAATGCTGAGGTCCTGTACCTGTTGACATCTTTGCTTATTGGCTCTCTTTATTTATTTATTTTGTTATCTGACCCCCAACCCCATGATATCCCTGCAAGTTGGAGGACTGCTAGTAGGGATGGA
>JANRMT010058972.1:0-25794 GCA_026402145.1 Polypterus bichir lapradei
TCAGAGAGCCAATGGGGTCAGGCCTATCAGGGATCAGAACTGGTGTGGTGCTGAGGTGTCGCCTGCTGCACGGCCGCACTCGGGTCCCAATTTGAGGCGGCCCATCCAGGAAGGCACGTGGCATGTCTTACTTCTCTGGCATGATGATCATCTTCCTCTGCTGTCGGAGGAGCTGTGTAAACTCTGCATTTTAGTGGCGGCACTTTCTGAGGTTGGCAGACCTGCGACTGGCCAGATCTCTGTAGGTTGGTACACCTTTAATTGGTCTGGTCGCCCTGATGGTTATCATACTCAGGGAGTAGCTGTTGCAGATTGATGACTCTGCTTTGATGAGCGAATAATAATAATAATAATAATAATAATATAATAATGAGACTTAGATTACAGCACTCACTGGGTGCCTGTTGTCTCAGTGTATGCTCTGACCACAGTAAATGATGTCTCAGTGAAGGAGACATTTTATTTGCGACTTCGATGGGTGCCCATGTGGTGATACTATTCTGGTCATGTTTGACTTAAATGCAACCACAGGCACTGACAGGGCAGGCTATGAGGATTGCCTCGGTCCCCATGGGTCAGGTGACCACGGTGAAAGTGGTTCCATGTTCCTGAGGGCAGATAAGGAGGCATTTGTTAGAGGAATCTTTGAGCAAGTGACACACTATCTAAGGTCTAATGACCCACGTCCTGCTTACAGTGGAATCGATGCATTACGCACATCAGAGAGTCGTAGTCAGGGCGGCTGATGAAACGGTCCTTACAGATAACAATGCAGTTGTGCTGGGTTGGCTATTTTGAGCAGCCATTTTAAGCTGTGAAACATCCAATCTCACTGGTGCATTACCTGAGGGTCGTGAAGGGTGCAGGGCCTGTGGTATCCAGGGTGAACTTCTCCAGGCTGGTGGTAAGACTGTCCTTCTGGCACTACAAGCAATCTTTGCTTTCATTTGAGAGATTAGCATCATCCCAACTGATTGGAAAACGGGACTTGTCATCCCTATCTGGAAAGGGAAGGGTGTTTGCCTTGATAGCGGGTGACATAGCTCTAGGTGCTGGGTAAAGCCCTTGCTAGGGTTATCCTGTAGTATTGTACTATTCGTTAGAACTGCATCTCCCAGCAGTCCCTGCAGGGGCTGTTGGGGTCAATGGGGGTCAGAGGAGTTTAAAAATAGGGCAGGTGGGCAAGGGAAAGGGGAAGAGTTTTTTGTTGTTGGTGTTTCATTTACCTGTCAGACTGCCTTCTGTTAATTCAGACATATTTAATCACTGTGTCCTGGATTGTATTCGTTGTTGGGGTCTGGATCGTCTGTCTACCTGTGTGCTGAGGACTGTTTTTGTTTCGATTCACAGCTTTCCCGCAAGTTTAGGAGTGCTCCTGAACCATCCATCCGTCTTCACCCTTACAGTGTCTACTGGTAGGACTGTATTTTCATACCCTTTCAACATACAGATCTCTGGACTTACTCTCGTCATCTCTCATTACATCTGGTTTGGTATTCCATGGACTTTGCTGTGTGGTGTTTGTGATTAATGTAATCCAATATGTTTAATGTAATATCGCCATAGGGGTGGTATTATTGGTTTCATTTATATAATTTTATTTCATTATATTCTTTAATTCCTATTAGTTCCCAGTGTGCTGTATTTTGTCTCTGTTTGTGAGTGTGAGTGGGTTGAGGCAAGGCTGGGAACATCCCTGGGATCCACTATAAAAATAAATAAATCACCGTCATCTTGACGGTGTGAATCTTAGCAGCACCTGACCGCTACAATCCTCAATAGGATCCGTGACCACTTACTCACCTACCAGCCACTGCAGCAGTCTGGTTTTACACCTAAGAAGTCTACCATCAACCGCATCCTGGTACTGTGGGTTATTATGGAGTGCAAATGTGAATATCAGCAGAGTTTCTTTGCAGCCTTTGTTGACCTTCATAAAGCGTTTGACTCAGTTGACAAAGCTACCCTGTGGGACATCCTGAGACTTTGCGGGATCCCCTCAAGGTTGCTGGATATCATGGTCAGCCTGTACACTGGTACTGTGAGTGCTGTGCAGAGTGGAAGCAGAACCTCTGCGTTTTTGCCAATTCATTCTGGGGTTCGTCAGGTTGTGTTCTTGCTCCTACTCTGTTCAATGCTTGCATGGACTGGGTGTTAGGTAAGGTTATGGGATCCAGCGCTATGGGGCATTGGTGGTGAAGAAAGATTCACTGATCTTGACTTTGCTGACAATGCTGTGATCTTCACGGAGTCAATGGAGGCTCTGATTAGGGCTCTTGAGAGACTAAGCGAGGAGTTTGAGTGTCTGGTCTTGCCAGTGTCCTGGATAAAAACCAAGATCCAGGCCTTTAATGACCTCTAAGGCACAGCCATCACCTTGTTCAAGACCTCAGCAGTGGCGACAAGTACAAGGGTTTTTGATGTTCAGGGGCAACCCTATACAGTATGTCCTCAAATATCCGAACTAGACACCATTAATTATGTTTATGTTTTGAGTGTGTTCTCATGCCCTTTCCATATTTTTTACAGTATATTTTTGTGGTCTTGAGCATTTGTTGAATATAGTTTATGCTTTTGTATGATTTGTGCTTTGGCATTTGCAGTGTTATATGTCAATGGTATTCAGTTGATGATGCACTGGCACTGAAAATTATTTTTCATGGGTATGGCGTAGCTTCAGATTTTGTTAACTCTTGACATAGACTGGTGTCTTTGATTTCCTTTTAGTCAATCTGCAAAATATATATAAAGAATGACAAGAGAACAAAAAGGGATTTTGGGATCCACCCTGTATACTTGACAAGAAGGAGGGCTGCGGTGCAACAGAGTAGCCTCTTAAAACTGAGTCTAACACTGTGGTAAAAATTAGACATCTTATTAAAGAAAGAAACATCCTCTAACAGGACAATTCAGTAAATATTCTTCAAATGCAGTCTGTTACAGTATGGTCAGAGAAAACAAAGAATAGAGGTTCATTTTATAAACTACTAAATTTACATACAGTGTCAATCAATGCATACATTTTACTCTGGTTGGTTCATTGGTTTACACCCAAATGATTTATATAAAATAACAGTCTGTTATATTCTGGTTCTTCTTATACCTTTGAGTTGCGCCACCACCCTTGAAATTTCTGTGCATATAACAATTGTCCATTCTCGTTTATAAGACATCTGCTGATTTCTTAGTCATCACTTAGTTATCCTTCAGTACATTTTTATATTACATCAACCTTTCTTCTGGTACATTATTTACTTGACCATCTCAGTATTTTCCTAAACCAATTTTTATATTTCAGGTAAACATTTTGTTGTTCGCTTAATCTTTATCTGCCTTCCTGGTGTGCCTGAACAGGTTTCTGTCATTTATTAAGCCTTTATGCTATTTCTTTAAGATAAATAAATGCTATGTTACCCTAAAATTATTCTTCCACACTCCCCCCTTTGGGACTTGTTAAAGTCCCACTAAAACTGTTAGGAATAATTTTCTACTAAAACCCTATTCCTAATCTGTATTAAAATGTGTGTATACTAAATATGATCTCCCCTTAGAGGCTAAAAGGAAGTGAAAGATCCCTGGCTAGCTGAATTTGGGAAATTACAGAAATCAGTTCAAATCATTAATACCTAAGATAATTTGTTTGCAGTGTTATTGCTAGTGATTTGAAAACAATAGCTAATGTAAAAGTATAGTTAGTGGCTCTTATTGAAGTATAATAATTGTCTTTACTCCTACATAGCCAATTAGGGGCTGGAAATGTAAGAGCCAATCTTAGAAAGTAATTCTGTAAAAGTTAAGTTTTTAATTCATATTAGTATTTTATTAGTCATAGTCATAGACAATGGTATAGCCTTTTACCCTCTGTAAGTTAATAAGAGATAGAACTTTCTTGCTATAACTAAGATACAGTGAGTTAATTTAGTCAATTGATGTTTAGAACTGGTCTTAGTTCACAGGGACTTAAAAGACTCATTTTCAATGTAGAAAATGGATAGGCATAGAGTTTTCAGACCTTTTTTAATGGTTCAGAAACGTTTAGAAGTGTTTTGTAACAATTAGAAATGAAATGAGATTTATAAGCTTTGAACAGAACTTTTCTTACCAAGAACTTTTCTTCTTTTGTGTGAACTGTTTTACTTTTTAAAAACAGAGGTGTTTTGTCTGTGGAATCATTTTAACGTGTCAGGCTTTTGCTGAATCCCATTTACGAGCTGGAGCTGCAGAACTTTGGTAAGTTTGGATAAATGTAGCTACAAACATGTATCAAAGTCCTTTTTCTTCAGAGTATACTGGCATTACATGCTTTCCCCTATAAATCTCAGATTTGTGTCCCATAACCTCATAACTTCTAAGTACGATGATAAAACATTGTCAACAACTATTTGATTTCCTTCATTTCCAACAAACATTAGCTATCTTAGTTCACAGAAGTATACCTAGTCCTTTATTTTCCATCAATGGTCAGATCTTTTATTGTTGTTGGTGGCAACACAGACAACACAAATATTTACTTTAAATAATTCCAGTCTCTAGTTTATGGTGTCAGTGATGTATACATCAATAACCAGAGATGCATACAACCATGCTCACATCCTTATGCTGTCATCCACAGAGTTGCCCCAATTTACATCCTGCTGTGGTCTTAAGTTAGATGATCACCTTTGCTGCATAAAAACAGCTATCTTGCTGAAAGTAGGTGTCATTCCTCCCTTCAGAAGACATCAGCACTACTCTCAATGCAAGCCACTGGCTCATGTCAAGGTCACATTAAAATTGCAAAGGTTGTACCCAAGCTTCCTATTGATGTTAAAAGTCTTCTGCCACAAGCTGGGATCCTTGGTTTGTATCTGGGCTTTCCAATTTCACAAACTGCACACTCACCACTCCATACATAAGACACTCCATCTCTGATGTGCTGATATATTACTTTGTTTCGCTAACTTCTATATTACTAATAAGAATTATTTGTCCTGTATTTTCACCAACTATTTTTGTCTATATGGCCCTAATTACCCCAGTTCCTAAAAACACTGTTAGCATTATCCCACAAACTTGTTTTCCCTTATACCATGTTCTACAAACTTTAAAGGTTTGTGCTGCACCCTGCATCTAATTTAACATATTTAAACCTTAAAACCCAATATCATAAAATTTGTGTCCTAATGTTGTTCCATCCTTCTGTATCAATTACTATTACACAATAAAATTCACATTCTTTATTAAAAAGCAATAGTCAAACAAATTGTGCATTTTGCTTGTATCAAGAGACTTCTTGTTTAAACTTTATCGTCATCTTATATCAATAGATTTAGACATTTTGTCCTGAGTGTTTGTATTCCTAAAACGCTCAATTGTCCCTCAAGTTTACTTAAACTCTATTATTCATTCTGTTATTAAATTCAATAGCCAAGAAAGCTTAATTTGGGCTGACTTTTAACTGGTAATGCAAGTGCTAATACATATGTTAAAATCTGATTAACAGTCCAAATTACTGGAGTAATACATTCCGGGTTGGTCTCTATGAACATACAGTATGTTCTACAGCTATTTATCCTCCTGGTCTTCTAAAACCTACAATATTCATCCCTACTTGGCACCTGTTTTCAATTTAAATTAAAATAGTCTTCCAACAGACACAAGTTTTGAATTGGTATATTGCCAAGAAGACATGCCAATGTTGTAAATTCTCTTGGTAGTTCTGGGGCTATTTTACAAATTACATAAGTGCGTTAGTTACACAATTGTTCTTCCATTTTTAGATTAATTCATGGCTGATATTGTCACATGTGATTAATGTTATACTGTAATAAAAATACAAAGTAATCTTTAATTTAGTGAAATTACTTCTTTCAATCACTATTTAGCAATGATGTCATTCTCAACACAGCACAGTAATGATTACATAGTGTTGTCAGTTCATGTTAATGATGTGTAGAAACAACCACTCATTTTGATGTTCTGTGTTATTTTCGGAATGAGCTGTCAGAGAGTGAAATATGCATTCATTTCCTTAAAGACTCGGCTCCCTGTAGGTATAATGTGATGTAAAGGCTGAATCAACTTTAAGTATACAGTTTCAGAACATTCATCTGAATTCTTTAGAAACAAGTTTTTTGTTGAATTTTTCAAGGCTTGACTTAATAAGTCTTTATTTAATATCACACGTGGTCAAGATGACCATTGGTTAGTTTTCAAGAAACAATCAAGGTGGCAGAAAATCTTCAAAGGAATTTACTTTCGTCTAAGGCAGAAATGATTTGAGAGACAATAAATCACAAACATTATTTATTTGTACATTTTCTATATTTGGGAGCAATGGGTACATATAGGAATCAACTATGGATAGAATACCACAGGGCCCAGAATTTGATTGAATAGAGTTTGTCATTAACTACAAATGGATACTACTTATCCAGAATCCCTATGCTTCATCTGTTCTATAACCACTTGGAGGGCATCTCATCAGCTTTTGACACTATCCAATTCCACCTTCTTGCAGAGAGACATAAAGATTTTAACTTGGACTTCAGTTTGGAAGAGTAACTAATTAACTTTTTAACAGACAGAGAGACATACTGTAGAGTCCATAGTTGTCAGTTATACATTTCTGGGAACAATCTTAGAATCAAAACTGGCTTTTAATTAAAACACAGTGCTGTCTGCAAAAACTGTGTAAGGAAGTGAAGTCTATTTGTGCAAGTCCTACCACCTGCCTTTTTAAATGTTCTGCTGGCGTAGTTTGTACATCTTAATGTCAGCAACAAAAATAGAATAAATCAGTGCAAAAAACAGCAAAGTCTCAACAGTCAAATCTGACAGGCTTTTTTAATAAGCAAGTACTATGGAAAGCAAATAGGACTAAACCACTACATTTTCATTTTCAGTTGCTGCCATCAGGTCATAGGTTCAGGGTGTCAAGGATAAATAGCAACCACTTCAAATACTCTTTCATTCCAACTGCTATTAAATTTCTAAATAATTTAAACTTTAATAAACATTGACAGGCTTAAATCATGGGTTGAACAGTGAGCATTTTCGTCATGATTAATCAAGTCTAAATGTTGGTTTAATTTTTTATGTGTAACATATATGATGTAATGTTTCACCCTAAGTATTATATTCACTACTATAGTATATTTATTTGCACTAAGCTTATGTTTGATTGCTGTGTTCTTTGTAATGTGTTTTTAATGCTTTGTCGCGGTCTCTTAATAAAACCTGCTAACAAGCCAAATTCCCCTTTTGGGGAAATGTTGAAATCCATTGAAATCTGTAATTTTAATTATGCTTAGTAGTGTTCATATTTTCTTTGGGGGAGTTACTGTTGATGCATTGCTCTATTAGACATCTTTGTTGTACCCTGTAGTAACTGCAGTTAAAATTATTAAAATGATTATGTTATCACTATCTACCTTCAGAAGTGAAGGCCATATACTGTATTATTGTCCTAGCTACTTATTTCAGGTTATGAAAAATATCTCTTTAGTCTTGCATATCTAGGTATACATGTGAGCCTTTGCAGCCTTTAGATTTTCTGCTGCTTATATGCTGCCAATCTACCAAGTTCCATCTTAAGCACTGGCAGGATATATAATTTAAAGTGGAATTTTAGGCTTTTGCAATTTGTTAATAAATATTAAAAAATTCCTATTACCTAGAGGGGTCCTAAACTTTAAAAATGATCAATGTCAATATTTAATTTAAGACTAACAATTAATTGCTGACCCATCTCTTTGTTTTTCTTCTCTGTACCTGGTAGTGCTTGATGCCAATGATTCTTAAACCAAGTAACTTTGACTGATCTATGGAATGTGATCTCAGTTTGGTTAGGAGACAATGGCACTTAAGTAACAAGCACAGTCTTAAATAAAGTCACAACTCTGCCAGTAAAGTATCTAGAAGTGAATGCAAAAGGACAAGCTAGACAACTGGTTCTTCGTGTTTCCTTATTTTACACCTTTACTTTATACCTTTAGAGGTGTTAAAGCAAAACTATAATAGAAGCCTTAAATGTGTTCATAAAATATACTGGTAGAAAAAGAAATGCAGCATTTTCTGGAGAGAGTCAACTACAGTATACTAGTTAAATGCTGCAATTGGGTCCCTTCACAGAAGGTTGTCAGTTTACTTTAGCACTCTGGCATTTACTCCCGCTTGTTCAGTGAGATATTGCAAGCTGCTAAACACATGTAAGCTCATTAGGTTCCTTTTACCCAAAGTGGTCCAACTTCCACACTGAGTGATCAGGTTACCTTGAAATAAATTCAAAGCTTAGGTAACAGCAAGGCCAACATTTTCTGTCTGTTTCCTGTGCATTCCATAATGTCTCAGATGCCACTAGAAACAAAGGATCTGGTCATTGGCATGCTGCAGGCAGGTAGTCATTTGCTAGTATTGCTATACACTATGGACTAAGATAGTCCACTGTGCCCCAATTACAGGTAAGTTTTCCACAGGACAGTAGAAGAAATCACACCTGCAAGATCTGGTCACACATGATTGACCACACTGGAACACAAATAACACATCCAACTGGTCCACCTGAGGGACTGTTTCAGATAGTACAAATGCAACAGACACAATATTCACATCAGTCACAGGGGAGTGAGGAACAGACTCCATGTTGGTAACCTTAGAGAAAGGCAACCAGTCAGAGGCCCTTTGCTCCTCTCAGAACAGCTGAACAATGTCATTATTTTCCCAGTGAATAATAGTTTGCATGTGTTTCCCTGGGCTGCCTTTTTTCCTAAAGTTAACCCCACAGAGCAGAATTTGGCTACGTTGGATTACAATAACCAGAAAATGGACAGCAGCTTTGCCAGGTCCTTCTGCAGGAGTGTGATAACAGCTTACAAACGTAAATTACCTCATTCTACAGAGGTGTCAAGCAGTGGTGGCTGCTGGAGGCATCTGCACAAGATATTAAGGAACTGCAAGACAATTGTTGTTGATGTTCACTGTTGTTATGATTTCTTTTCATTTTTATATTGTTGTGTTCCTGATTTATTTCCTTATTATTCTCATTTGTTTGTTGTTATTTCAGCAGTGTTTTGTTTCTTTTTATCATTAGTGTGTTTTTGTATAGATAATTATGAGTTGTATGGTGATGTTTTTTCTCCTACATTTTTCATTTGTGTATTGGTGCATATTCTTTGAGGGTTTTTTGAGGTGAGTACTGTCAGAGAATATATTTAAACTGAATTAAATTCAATTAAATAAAGCATTTAATGCCTGACTGTAATTGCATCATTGCATATAAATATACATACAATACTTCTTGCAGACTATTAATTCCAGCTGGAATCACAATGAACTGGACACTAAATCGGCTTTGTAACAGTGAGACTCTTTTATTAACACTGAATATCTGAATTAATCCATCAAGCCAAGGATGGTCTGAAGCAATTTATTGCAATAAACATCCATGGACAGCTTTGGGCACATGGCAAGAACCAGACTTGGATGAAGCACACATCATGTGAGTAAACCTCTGCATTAATAATTTACTTAACTGGAGAAGGACTAGAAGCAATTTTATTAACATGAGCAGAATCAGCGCTGTGCTTGACATTGTTAAGTCTTTTCCAAAGCTCAAATATATTAAAGAAATAAAACTCTTGGAGTAGATCTTGTCCTTTGCGTGAGTTGGACAGCTAGAGCTGAGCTCCATTAGCAACAGTGCTATTTCACCTTTTTTTTACTATTATCCCGAGGTATCCTGTATTTACATTATATTTGAGTATAAATGAGCATGGGCAGCAAATAAAAGGTTCAGAAAGAAAAGAAAAAGGATAAGGCAGTTAAACCTTCACCAAAGTCAAAACCAGCCTCAAGGTCACGGTACGGCCTTTCAGAGACTGAACTTAACTGGAACAGATGGGCAAAGGACTTCACACTGCAGCATCGCCTTCAGGTGAAAGCAAAAGTTGGAAGCGAAACTACGAGAGAGGCGGGCAAGGAGGATTCGTCAATTTCAGGAGGATAATTGGAACTGAGAATGGCATTTTCATCCCCTCTGTCAATCACAGCTAATACCCCACAGAGTCAGCCACATCAACCCAACGAGACCCACAAGTCTGCCTACAGAGTGCGGAGAAGACCGAAACGCACTTTTTAAGTTGAAAGAAATTGAAATGTGGTTACACAAATGATTTAAAGAGCGATATAAAGAAGGATATAAACAAAGAGATAATGTACGGATTCAGTGGGTTGGATAATGGATGGATGGATGGATAATGTACCTAAACAAGAAGATTGAGAAATAGCAACATGATATAAAAAACCTGGAGGAATGTTTAAGTAATAAGTTAACTATAACCTTTTGCGATAATTCTAGGAAAAACTGATGAAAAAATGCAGGAAAATACAAGAAACTTAGGGGATAAAGTTAGTGTACGCACTGTTCGGCTTAAACATGTTCAGGAAATGTTTATGACTCGTATAGCAATAGCTGAACAATCGACATCCACTGCTGACAAAAAGGCAGTGGCTGTATCAGAATGCAAAGTGCTCACTGACAAACTGGCTGTGCTAGAAGATAGATATAGAAGGAACAACATCAGGATCAAAGGTTTCCCTGAAAAAGATGCGAAAGTCCCAAACCAGCGAAATTCATCACTGAACTATTCTCCAAAATAACTGGAGAGGACTTCAAATCAGACACTGAGATCTCAGGAGGCTACCGTATACATGGATCGAATGCCTCAAAGCCAAGAAGCCTTATTGTGCATTTCAACAAACTACAGGCCAAACAAAACCCTTCTTATACCCTTCTTTATCTGAAAATAAACACATTTATACTATCCCACATTTATGCCCTGCAACAGCTACTAAACGTGCCCCATATTACAGTATCAAACAGCGTCTGCACAATGCTGATATCAGATACAGCCTCTTGTACCTTGCAAGTGAATATTGAAAGTCAGTTTTATATGTTTCGCTGTACCAATGAAATAGTAAAAAGCTAAAGAGACTGATCCTGACATCCTTTTCAAATAACTTGGACCTCTTGTAATGCAACATTTGCTGTAACTATACGTTCTATTTCTTTTTGGCTATTTTACCCTTTTTAACTTCAATCATTATTTTGAAATTTCTTTCATTGAATATATGTACTTTTTGGCAACTACAAAGTAGCTAGTTATTTAAAGGGTGCTTTTTTCACTTCATATCATTGATTTATTTGTATTGGGGATGTACTATCATATGTTTTCCCAGTCTCCATATCATACACTAGGTTTATTGTATTGGAACTATACTTTCAAAAGATATCTCAACTCTAACTTTATCTACACCGCTGCTGGGGGGGGTTCATTTTGTTCTGGATGTGCTCTGTTTCTCTTGGCATGTCTGCGGACTAGGACCACATGAAGTGTGGTCTGCCTCACTCGGGGAGATAATATTATCGGGGGGGTTGGGGGCTGAAGAGGGTTTGGATTGGGGTGGGGAAAAAAAGAGAATGAGAGCTTTGCTATTTCTTATTTATCCTTTCTACTCTAATAACCATCAATGCCAACACAACAATAGGCTTCATAGCCATAACTCCTGGCAATAGTTTGAAATCTAGGTCAAAGCTATCATATGTAAAAATTAATTACCTTAACTTAATACTAAAAAATATCAACAAAACTTCAGAAGCAATGTTTTTATGACCAAAAAGAGAACTTTGTGAGCTGGAATATTAAAGGTCTCAATCCTGAATTAAAGAGAAGGAAGGTATTCACTCACTTAACAGGTTCAAATGCAATGGTAGTATTTTTAAAGGAGACTGAAATAATAAGTAAGGAACAGTTTCAGGTGCAATGGGATTGGATTGGTCATTTTTTTCACTCTAGCTATACAAAGAAAATTAGGGGTTTGGGAATCTTAGTACACGGAACTTTCCCATCTGTAACATCATACATAATATGAGATATGTCATGGTGATGGGCAATTTATTTAATACTAAAGTGATCCTTTATTTATATTTTTAATATTTATGCACCTAACTTGGATTGGCATCTATTCCTAATGTGAACACATAAAATTATAATGGCCGGAGACCTTAATTGTGTTTTAAATCCAGACCTGGATAAATCTTCAGCTATAGTGGCAATTACATTTTATACTGCAAAAATAATTACACAGTTTGTAATGGATCAGAACTTATAAGACCCATGGAGTTTTGTTTTTTTTAAACCTGACCTTACAGCATATTCCTTCTTCTCACAAGTTCATCATTGCTACACAAGAACTTATTATTTCTTCATAGAAAACATTTTTTCCCCATTATCAAATTATGTAAGTACAGTACAATGCTATTATTATCCCTGACCACACCTCTCTGATCATGCAGCTTAACTTATTATGTCCTACACATTCATCTCATAGCTGGTGCCTTAAACCTCTGTCATTAGCTGATGAGTACTGTACAGAATTCATACCTAAGCAAATTGATTATTTTCTTAAGATAAATGCAGGAATACTCTGGGAAGCTCTGAATGCATTTTTAAGAGGACAGATATATCATATCTTTCTCACAAAATAAATTGGAAACCAGGAATGTGTCTGAGTTAATTAGTACAATTATCGGAATATATCAGCAATACACCAGGTCTTCAAATGAGGCACTTTATAGGAAGAGACAGGTTTTGCAATCAGAATTTGACCTCTTGCATATTAAAGAAATGGAACAGCTCATCCTTAAATCATGACAACATTATTATAATCACAGAGAGACAGCCAATAAGATTTTAGCTCAACAAATCCACAAGCAGGAAGTCTGCAATGCAATGACAGCAATTAGCAACATATACAGAGAAAAAATAATATACCATAAAAATATAACCTGGCAACCCAGTCGAATTTTACAAAAAAAATGTTATTAGGAATGTTTACAGAAGATAAAGACTACTAAATGTTACCTCAAACATTTCACCAAGCATTCATTTCTGTTTTTCCTAAGAAAAATAAGGACTAAAATGTGCATCATACAGACCCATCTCACTCCTGAATAATGATGTTAAGATACTCTCCATAGTTCTAGCTAGAAGGATTGAGAAAGTACTTCCTTCTGTAATATCACAAGACCAAACTGGATTTATTAAAGCAGACAAATAGCTTATAATCTTTGGTGTTTAATATAATACATTCACCCATTAAATCTAGCACCCAGAGATCTTTTTTTAACATTTTATTTATTTTTTTAATATCAAACAACATTCCATACAAGCAAGTCAAATTTTACAAAACTATGTTCAAATCAAGTCAACCCCCACCCATGAGAAAGAAAGCTAGGCCAACATAGTGAAACTTTAATAGTAGAAAAGGTAAGTAAGTAAATAAGTAAAATAAAAAGGGGAAGAGAATGCGCTTCCTCAATTTAAATGCTTATTCTAAAATAATATTAATTTGATTCTGCCAGGTTTTAAAAAGTTTTGCACAGATCCTCTAAGTGGGTATTTATTTTTTTCTAATTTCCAATTTTTCTAATCCACTG
Organism: Polypterus bichir lapradei; assembly: GCA_026402145.1. NCBI lineage: Eukaryota > Metazoa > Chordata > Cladistia > Polypteriformes > Polypteridae > Polypterus > Polypterus bichir. Next base: position 13,478 of record JANRMT010058972.1, read on the forward strand.
ACTGAAAAGAGGTGAGTTAGGATTCTTCCAGTTGAGCAAGATAAGTCTCCGTACCAATAGTGAAGTAAAGGCAATTACAGCTTGTTTGTCCTTCTCCACTTTAAGCCCATCTGGAGCTACACCAAACACAGCTGTTAGTGGATTAGTAGGGATTGTGACAACAAGGCTGTCTGAAAGGCATTTAAAGGTTTTGGTGCAAAATGATGTTAATTTGGTGCACGGCCAAAACATATGACCCAATGACGCTGGAACTTGATTGCAACGTTTGCATGTTGGATCTTGCCCTGGAAACATTTTGGACAATTGTAAATGAGACAGACGTGCTCAATAGATGATTTTAAGTTGAATAATTGTATGCTTTGCACATGTGGAGCTAGAGTGAATTCTGTGCATTGCTGCCTTCCATTCCTTTTCTGAAATGTTGAGTGACAGATCCTTTTCCCAATGCACTCTAGGATCTTTGAAAGGAAGGGACTTTAAAATGTTTTATATGTTAGAGAAATGCTGTCTGAGTCCTCAAGACTTGTCAATATTTTTTCCAGAGCAGAAGTATGGGGTAGGGGATGAAAGTCGGGCAAGTTTTGTCTTCCAGAGATCTTACTAGTTTTTGATGCAGAAAAAGCATTAGACATGGTTGAATTGGACTACCTATTCACCACACTGCACAAATTTGGGATCAGCCCAAAATATATGTGCATGGATAAAACTACTCTATACTAGTCCAGAAGCCTCAGTTCATATTAACATTATTTCAGACTACTTCTAACTAGAACACGATACTCTACAACGAAGGCCCCTATCACCATTGTTCTTTGTAATTGCCGTTGAGTCATTGGCTGTTTACTTTCGAAATGCATCAGAGATAAAGGGGATTTTCAGTGAAGGACTTAAACAGAAAATATCATTTTATGCAGATGATATAGTATGGTGGGCGGCACGGTGGCGCAGTGGTAGCGCTGCTGCCTCGCAGTTAGGTGACCCGGGTTCGCTTCCCAGGTCCTCCCTGTGTGGAGTTTGCATGTTCTCCCCGTGTCTGCGTGGGTTTCCTCCAGGAACTCCGGTTTCCTCCCACAGTCCAAAGACATGCAGGTTAGGTGGATTGGCGATTCTAAATTGTGCTTGGTGAGTGAGTGAGGATGTGTGTGTCCTGCGGTGGGTTGGCGCCCTCCCCGGGATTGGTTTCTGCCTTGAGCCCTGGGATTGGCTCCAGCAGACCCCTGTGTTCGGATTCAACGGGTTGGAAAATGGATGGATGGATATAGTATGGTATATATCTGACCCACAAAATTGCCAGCACTCCTAAAAGGACTAGGAGATTTTCATAACATACCTGGACACAAAATGTAATTTGAATAAAAGTGTGCTTTTTCCAATGTACTCTCTAGCACACAATACTAGACTGTGCACCTTCCCATTTAAATTAGCAGATCAGTTAAAATATCTTGCGGTAAATGGAAAAAGTAATATAAAATTATTTTTCAACAAAATTAAACAAAATGCGAATAGATGGTCCACCCTCCATCTCACATTAGCAGGTAGAATCAAAACTGTTAAGATAACTTCTTTTTCTATATCAAACCATCCTCATATACATTAACATATCTGAGGGCTCATGTATAAATTGTGCATACACACAAAAATGTTGCATACGTCCATTTCCACGTTCTAATCATGATGTATAAAAACTAAACTTGGTGTAAAGCTATGCACATTTTCACGGCAGCCTACCCCATTGCGTACGTATGTTTCTGCTCAGTTTTGCAAATTGGTGGTACCCAGCGTCAAACCAGTGCTACTGTTTCTGTGTGGTGTCCCTTTTTCAGATTTGCATCAGTGATGTTGGATTTATCAAATACATCAAAATTAACTGCATATCGTTTACAAATTTAATTTACTTGATTGTAATCATTCTGTGAACAAACTATTCCAAATACTATAGCTGCTTTAGCGTTGTTACTCTCAGGGCACCATTCAGAGTATTTCAACCCATTGTGTGGTATCATAGCTGCACAGCAGCTGATCGGAAAGCTCTACGATGGGTTGAGTCAAGAGTACAGAGGATTATCGGGATACAGCATCCAGCCCTAGAGGACGTTTATAGCAGACGCTGCCTAAAGAAAGCCACCAGCATCTGCATGGATTCCCCTCAGCCTTGTGCAGTCTATTTGAACTTGTTCCTGCCTTGCGCTTGATGCTTGCTGGGACCCTGGATGAATGGAATAATTAAACATGTATAACAAAGATTTTTCAATGTACCATTTAATTTTTGAAGAATGTGCATTCTAAGGTTACAGTTGGCTTTACATTTATTACACAGCTCTCTGGGTGACATTTGGGTACATGGAGAAAGAAAACAGAAGGAAAGACCCTGTGGGTTTGTACATTTGACAGAGACAGTATTGCTGCATTATTATTATTCCATTCAGGGTCGCGTGTGTCCCAGCAGCCTTCTTGTGGGAAGAAGGAACAATCTTTGGATGGGGCACCACCTCATTGCTAGTGCTGCACCACTGCACACCCATATGTTTAATACATGCTTTAATGCATCTCATCATGAAAATGATACCAAGTATACATCTTACTATTTTAAAATGTTCAGAGAGCTGTAATATCATGAATGTAACGTATTCTGTGTAGCAATCAGTACCTGCATGCTCCTGTTTACGAAAGAGAAAACCTGTTCAAGAAGCACTTAGTGATTAATGACTGGGTCGGCGAACATATGCTTCCTTAGTTACGATGGGTTTTGTGAAACTCTAGTAAATTAAACATCAATTTTAAGATGAAGTCTACTTTAATGATAGAATAAAGTACAAGATTAAAGAGGAAATTTTAAGATAAAGTCTACATTTCAACCTTTTTTTCTTCACTTTCCCTAATTTTTTTTTTCTATGTGCCAAAATATGCTTCTCTATGACACTCTGATGGTGGACTATGACTTGCCTTTTCACCTTGACTTTGACATCTGAGCACTGTGTGACTTTCTGAACTTGAACTTTTGAGAGTCTACGCCACATTGTATCACTACATCACTTTCCTTTTGTTGCTTATACTATTGCTTAAGCCAACAAATAGTACGTTTTTCCTTGTCTACGCTTTGTATTGGCTGAATTTTTTTTGCCGTGCTTTTGCCATTGTCTTTTCACAAAATGCTGATCTTAACGGGTTATTTATTTTGATTGCTGTATTCAAAAGGCTGTAATTCTGGGAGGAATTTTGGGGGCGGCAGGTGCGTGCACATGCAATACTTTCCGTGCTGACTGTGAATTATGAAGCTTAAGTGCATGGAAGTTGGTTTACTCATGGTTTTGTGCATCTGAATTTTTTTGTGTATATGCGCATTTCCACTTTTGTTTATGTGCCATGTTTTAATGTGAATTCTATGCACAGCATTATACATGAGGCCCCTGGACATTATATACACAAGCCTGGTCTGCAATAGAAATAAAATCTTGCAGTACCTCTTTATATTCCATGCTCTGTGCCCCAGTAATACTCATTATCATCAATACACTAATAATCCAATTGCCCTTCATTCACTCAAAATAAGGAATTGTTGTATAGCGGGTCCACAGCGCTCTCAGCAAGGGCCAGTTTTTAAATAAATAATCAGCTTAGTGAGGGGGTGCGGTGGCCGTAACAAGACACAGGGCAATCTGTGGTGTGAACGTTTCTCACCTAGTGCACAGGTGAGGGACTGCCCACATCCGTGATTGTTCCTGTGGCTAATGTGCCGCAGCTGCTATGGCCCCTCAATATAAAAGAAGCGCGAGTCAGTTAGGGAGAGGATCAGAAAAAGAACAAAATGGAAAGGAAGTAAACAGAGGTTGCAGCAGGAAGCAGGGAGGAGAGAGAGAGCAAGCAAGTCGGTGCGGCAGGAAGCGAGCGAGAGCAAGTTCGCGGCAGCGGAGTAGATGGCCTGGATGTTTGGCCAACACCTGGGAGAAGAAGTGGTTGTGGTCGCTCCCGCAGAGTTTGCTTTAGAGGGCGGGAGTGACTGGAAGGCGCAGGACTCTCCTTGGAAGGTAGCGGGAGTCGGGACTTGGGATGTGGTGTTCCCTGCGTGAGAGCCATGGTCACAGAGGAATTCCCAAGTCACTGTCAGGGGTAGCTGACTGGAGCCAAGGATCGGTAAGACGACTGGCAGTAGTAGTAGAAGCAGATATTGTGAAGGTCAGCTGCAGAGAGAGCATCTCACTTGTTGCGGGGCCCAGGTGGGTGAAGCAGGAGAGACGCTAGTTTGAAAGAGGCACGGGGCTTGTTATTGATTTTAAAGACTGTTTCCTGATGAACGTTTTAACCTCGTTTTAAAGAATTGTTTTTCTATTTATTGATTTTTAACCTCCATGTTTTTCTTTTATTGGATTATTTATTTAATGAACAGTTTTGAAAGCACTGCACTGATTTTGAGCACTTTGTTTTGTGGACTGTTTTAATAAAAGCACTTGTGCACTTTTTTACATCATCCCCTTGCTATGTTGTTGCCTCCACTGTCTAGCTCATCTCGGTTATAACTATCGACGGTGTTGGGTTCAAGGGCTCCTGAACAGCTGATGGGAGCATGGAGCTGAACCCGCATCATCACAGGAATCAATGTAGGAGGCACTTCAAGACAGAGAAGCTCTTATCTGTTGCACCTCTACATGACAACCACTCTTTTCAACCCTCTCAAACATACGCAGTATTAAATGCTTAGAAAATGTCTGGGATTTAAACATTTAGAGACTTGTACGTCGATAATGTTTTTAGATCCTATGAGCAATTAATCTTCCCATTTAACTTCTCATCAACACATATTTTCCACTACTTTCAAGTTAAATGTTAAACTGAACCTGCCCAATTTCCCTCACTTTCCACATATTTCTATTCCACAATATTGATCATTCTTAAAGATTCAGATAGCATCTTCATAATTTATAAAAACATTTTAAAGTCCCTTCATTAGAAAGATCCCAGGACACAATGGAGAAAGAATCTTTCACTTAACATTTCAGAATAGGAGTGGAAGGCAGCCATGCACTGAATACACTCTATCTCCATATGGACATAGCATTCAATTATACCATTTAAAATCTTCTATCTAGTGCATTTATGTCAATTTAAACTATCCAAAATGTTTCCAGGGCAAGAATCAACCCATGAAAGTTGCAATCTAGCTGCAACCTCACTGGGCTACATGTTTTGGACGTGCACCAAACTTCATTTTGGACAAAAACCTTTGAATGCCTATCAGATAGCCTTCGTGTCACAATCACTCCTAGCCCATTAACAGCTCTGTTTTATGTACTTCCAGGGCTTAAAGTAGAGAAGGACAAACAAATCGTAATTGCCATTACCTGACTATTAGCACATAGACTTAGCTTGCTCAACTGGAAGAATCTCAATCCACCACCTGGAAGTCAGTGGGTAACTGATGTCCTATCTGAAATTGGAAAAAATAAAATTCTCACTTAGAGGATCTGTTCAAGATGTTTTAAAAATATGACAGGATCTAATCAATAATATTTTAGAATAATCTTCTATATCGGGGAAAAGGATAATCTTCCTTCCTTGCTGCTTCAAAGATTTGCTTTGGCTCTCCTGTCTTTCTTTTGGGTGAGTGTTGAATTTGGTTTTGTTAAGTTTGATTTGATTGTATGAGTTGTTATGTGCTTTTAAAAAAAGAAATAAAACTCTTGGCATTACATTTCCATTATATTTCCTATTGTCTGGAGTGTTTTAATAGTGAACAAATGGGTGTAACTTGAAAAAAAATATTTTTTTTCTTCTTTTTATTGTGCTTTATCAAATTGCATGCAGTGAGCATTTAGAAAGGCCTGCAAACTGAAACTTTTACTACATTAACTAATTAATAACCTGGAGCCATATAACTAAAGGCAGACATACAAAAGAGGAAAATTAGGTTAAAAAAATATATTTTTGGCTTCTATTGATATTACTGACATCATAACTGGCAGTAAAATTAATGAGCAATGGCTAATTTAATGAGTGCTGTAAATATGTATATTTCTTCAAGTTATCATTCCAAAAGTATATGATGTAGGAAAGATAAGGTAAAACGAAAGATAATTTGGGCTCCCAGTAGGGAAAAGTTCTATTTATTTCACATGAGACTATTACAAGTGTTTCAGGACAACACCGAAGCAGTCATCAGCTTAGGCCTCTGTAGATGTCTGCATTAATTGACTGGATATAATCTTTTAGGTGGAAGAGGTGGGCAATGGGAAGTGCTAAGACAGTGGTTTAGATTTCTACTCACATGACTTTCTGCATATCCAAAACATTGTCCACCTTTTGTCCCTTCTAAATTAATCCAAGCAAAACTATTGGAATGATCACATAAAAAACAATGACTACAAAGATATGTCACAGTATTAAGAAGTGAAACCAAACTGAAATACATGATAATTATTAAAATTTGTCTTTAGTTAACTAGGTGACTGACGTTTGCATATGTTCACTGACACACTCATAGTAAACTAGCTTTGGGACTTGCCAAAAACAGGTAATAGACTACATTTTTAAATATTTGATATCTCTTTCCCTTTGTATACCTTCAGCGCCTTTTCTTGGTGTCCTTGTTTGTCTGATCCTTTATTGACCATTACTCACTCTCACCCTCTTGAGTGCATTCCCATAAAGTCTGCTTCTCAGACACTATCATTTCAGGGTGCCTTGATTGGCTCCTTTCCACTTTTACAGTTTCCATCATTGAAGGCAACTTTAAGCCTCCTCTGCCTTTACTCCTCCTCTTGTGTCTCACACTTACACTTCATCATTCAATCACATCCCCAAAGCCAAACTGACCAATCACACCAAAGTCAAACTAGATTATTGGGAGGAACTGGACACATACAGACATTCAAGTTTTATTATATAGTAGAAGTTGATTTTAATTTCTGTTCTTAATTAATTCATTCTTAATTAAGAAGGATGGAGTGGTGGCTCTGAGGCTAGGCATGTGCGCTGGCAATGGGAAGATTGCTAGTTCGAATCTTGTAAACACCAGAATAGAATCTACTTCGTTGGCCCCTTGAGCAAGACCCTTAACCTGCAGTTGCTTCATCCTGGGTATACATTAATATGCTGTAATACAGGACTTCCTAAAAAGTCATAATTAGAATGAACTTGAAACCTTTTGAACCTGTCCCCAAGACAGTCTTCTTTTTCATCTCCAGGTTCTCATGGTTTTCCACAAATTGACCATTTCTTTATTGATAATGATACGCTATCTTCCATGTATTTACAGATTTTTTAAAATATGATTGCCTTTATTACATTATTAGCAAATGATAAATCTTGCTAAAATGAAAGGACCTTTCATTAACTTCTATTTCACAAAGGCTTATGGTTATATGATACTTTCTGAATTTGATAAAAATAAAGTTCACTTGACAGGAAACAAACCAGCCTAACCTTAAATATAGGAATTCCTTATTAGTCCCAGCAACACCATTAGATGTGTTCTGGTCTTTGTCTCCGATGATGTTATGTATGGAGAAAGGAGGATGACCAGAAAGGAGGAAAATAACTATTGTAGTGCTGTCAAACGATCAAAAAGTTTAATCACGAGTAATCACATGGCTTTGTGTAATTAATCATGATTAATCTCAAATGTATTTTTTTTATGTTGAAATTTTACCACAAAGATTTTTAAGCGCAATCAGGCCATATTAAGAAGAATGGACACAATATAATTGCTTATAAATGTACTTCACGTATTCAGGTAACTGGAACAAGAGGAAATAAAGACAAAACTTCAACTGTGAGGTGGCTTTTTTCACTCATACTCTAGGGCTGTGCAATGCTGAACATAGAAAACAAACAATTGGGCTTATATTGTAAAACAGATGACATATTTAAGACATGTACTCTCATACTGCAGTCTCCATGTATTTCTCAATAATGCTTAATAAATCTCACTCAAAAGTCATGCAAAAACTCCAGAAACAGGATTTTATAAACAGAATACAATTCAAAATTATTAATGTAATTAGCCAAGTTAATTTCTCAGCAGAAACAGCAGTACTTGTGAGCAAGGCAAACTAGCTCTTTGTAAACCAGAGCAGGTGTGGACAACCACTTTAGGGGGCAAACCTCCATGCTGATGACAGGCTCTGCTTTATAGTGCTCCAAACATTTTTGAATACAGTCCTCCTCTACACTCCCACTAATGATCAATGGAGACGCACATTTTTCAATGACAGTGTGTGAGATTGCAAGAAAAAAAAACAAAAACGTGTGTATTACCTGCAGGACTCGAGCAATGTCTCCAGCTTCTGAAATTTCCCCAGCTCAGCATTTGTTGGCATGACCACGTTAGTTTTATGCATGGCTAGTGCATAGTGGCTGCTTGTTTCTTCACATATGCTCCACCATCTCCAGAGTGGAGTTCCTTTTAGTCGGTACGTCTTGTACAAGTGTCTCAGTCTTCAGGCCATGCGCGACTTGCTGTTCCTCAAGTTCTGCCATATTTGGTGGACTGTGCCTGAAGTACCCCACCACCTTTCGGCATTTGGAAAGTGCGCTATCAATTGCACTATTCTACAGAGACACTGTAACAGAACGTTGAATGCTGTGCGCGATGCATGGCAAGTGTTCGAAAGGCAGCTCTCACCGCTGAAATTAAATTTCATGCACTATCTGTACTGAGTGTGCTTAGTTTATTCTCAACGTTCCACTGCTTTGCTACATCCATAAAATGTTCGGCGCATGTTTCGGCAGGATGTCTCTCCGATGTTTTCATGGCTGTCAAAGCATGTGAATGCAGTTTCCACTGTTCGTCAGTATAATGGGTTGTAATCCCGAGGCAGCTATGATTTCCAAGTGATGTCCAGTAGTCACCAGTAAGGGCGATCGTCTCCGTGATCTCCAACTCCTTAGCTAGTTTTGCCCTCTCTGAGTCATACAGCTTGTGTATCTTAGTTACGACTGTGACTCTCAAGGGTAATTCATAAGTTGGGTCATTGGACACGTTCCAAATTATGTCGCGCAGACCTCCACTATGTAAATCAGCCTGCATGCTGTGGCTATCCATTTAGCAATTGCTACCGTTAATTTGTTGGAGGTTGACGTGTCCATTGGTTTCTACCAAACACTGTTGAGCGTGGTCTGTCGCATATTACCCGGGTTAATGCTATTAGTGTAAAATGGATGTTTGGCTTGCATGTGATATTGTACCAGTAGGCTGCATGTACTCCTGTGATAACTAAACTCAGCTTGACAGCCATCGGCTAAAGTTTTAAAACTGAACTTCCCATTTAATGGACCTTTTTCCATCTTTCCACAATTAGGAATATGGAGTGACTTCTACGAGAAATAACTTGAAGGCTAGAGTGGCACGCATTCAGTTAGCAGACTCTGCGGGAATTTCGTAGGGTCAAAAAGAACCTGCATTAACGGCACTAATTTTTTTAAATGTTGTTAAAGTTAGAATGCGTTAATGTATTATTAACACTTTAACTTTGACAGCCCTAAAAAATTGTGAATACTGAATGGTGGGGAAAATACAAGAGCAAGATGCAGAGGACAGGAAGACATGGAAAAAGGTAATCTACTGTGGCATCCCTAATGGGAGCAGCTGAAAGAATAAGAAGAAGATAAATGATATAATGTATTACTCTTCTTCATGTCTGTTTTTCTTTAGAGGCCACATTTTCCAGAACATTTTTAAATTCCTTTGTTAAGAAGTAACTGAGAAATACCAACTTGCTCAGAGACCATGTTTCTAATGTGGAATCTATACTAATAAACGGCAAAGCCCTCACTGACTCACTCACTGACTCACTCACTGACTGACTCATCACTAATTCTCCAACTTCCCGTGTAGGTAGAAGGCTGAAATTTTGCAGGCTTATTCCTTACAGCTTCCTTACAAAAGTTGGGCAGGTTTCATTTCGAAATTCTACGCATAATGGTCATAACTGGAAGCTGTTTTTCTCCATTTACTGTAATGGAGAGGAGCTTGAAACCCGTGGGGGCGGAGTTTCGTGTGACATCATCACGCCTCCTACGTAATCACGCAGTACGTAGAAAACCAGGAAGAGGCCCAAAAAGCGATGAAGAAAACATGCATTATATAATTGAGAAGGCAGCGAAACAATAAGAAGCGAGCGAGTGACATATACAACCATATTCATGAGTTCTGCTACTTCGGAAACAAAGCACGATGTAAACCTAAACTTTAAATTAAGTTCATAGACAGGCTGCCGCTGGCGTTTGTAATTTAGTGCCTGCCCATATAAGGCAATCCAATAGAAACACTGCCACGGGTAAATATTCACGGGTGAAGGACTGTGCTTATGCAGAGGAAGATGAGATGGTCAGGGTGGTGTTTGGCACAAACTCAGCGAAACTGCGAGAGAAAGTTTTAAGTGCCGGGACTTCGGTAACATTAGATACAGCCATGGACATAGCACGACATGGCACCAGCACAGCTGGGAAACTTCGATGCATGTACACCGAGCGGCTCACGTGAACTGACGCAGTGCACAGACAAAAAGCAACAGTTCCAAAGAGCGCTGAACAAAAAACGAATTACACAATTGAAAAGGCAGCAAAAAAATATGAAGCGTCTGATACATACAAGCATATTCATAAATGCAGCTAATGCGGAAACAAAGCACACGGTGGAAAAAGTCAATGTCCCGCTAAAGGAAGACAAAACCTGGGCATGCAGTGTGTCAGGTCTCAGATAAAGAGGAAGACGAGCTGTTTATTGATGCAGTAAGAAACGAATCGATAAATGAAACCTGTCATCTTTACAACGATTGACAAACACGGAATGTAACTTGAACACAACACATCCTACAAATACGAACCTGATTGAAAGAAATAATGATAATCAAATCCTTGATGACAGCAACACTCAGTAAAACTCACAAAACAATTACTGTATATTGACAGTCATGTTACGTTATTTTTAAAATGTTCCCTTTTCTTTTTCATAGCTTCTTTAACACAGTACTTCTCCGCTGCGATACGCGGGTATATATATATGTATATATATACCCCGATCTACATACTCGATTAATGGATACTTTATTCGCAATCAATGATTGTTTTGGTAAAGCCATACTCAGTGTATTCATTAGATGAACGGTAAAAAAGTAAGAGCGAGGGGAGGATGACTTATTGAGGCACGCAGGCAAAACCACAATAGCACGTGGGCTCGATTTACTGCAGTGCGCGTCAACTCTATCTGAATTGCGCAATCACATTTGAAAAAATATATCTTTTCAAGTTCTATTTAGTCCATATGTGTCAAACTCAAGGCCCGCAGGCCACATCCGGCCCGGCGTGTAATTATATCCGGCCCACGAGATAATTTTATATACTGTATTATTGTTATTAATGGCCCGGGGATATGAAGCGCTAGTAACACAATAAACTACAGATCCCATAATGCAGCGCTTCAGCTGCCTTGCCGAACACTTACCGCGTTAATCAAGTCTAGCTTATGATGCTGCAAGTTATTGTGAAGCTAGCCCACACGATGCCGAAGAGAAAAGGTGATTCTGAACATAGAGCCTTTAAAAACCGATGGGAGGCTTTGTATATGTTTACTGACATTGCCGGTAAACCCGTGTGTCTCATTTCTGGAGCAAATGTGGGTGTAATTACAGAATTTAATCTAAGACGGCACTATGAGACAAAACATCAAGATAACCTGAAAGACCTGAATGCAATGCACAAGATACAGAAAGCAGAAGAGTTAAAGAAGAATCTGACACTTCAGCAGACGTTTTTACCCGTTGTGAACGCTGGCCCCGGCACAGACAGACGGACAACATTTTTTCACCCCACACACTTTATTTACACTATATGTACACTATTTACAAAGTCACGTGCACTCACGAACCCCAGTGCCTTCCGCACCGATTTCCCCAATGTCCAGGGCCCACAGTCTCTGTGCCTTCCTGGCCGCCTCCCGTCCTCTCTCTCCAGTTCAGTCTGCTGCCTCCCGACTTCCACTTCCTGACTGGAGAGAGGCGGCCCCTTTTATGGGAACCCGGATGGGCTCCAGCTGCTTCCCGGCACTTAGCGTTGGCCACACCCCTGTGTGGCGGAAGTGCCGGCTGCGCACCTGGAAGCCGTCCGTGTGTCCCTTGTCGTCTTCCCCCCGGCACTTCCTGGTGTGGCGGACGTGCCGGGCTCCCGGGATAATTAGGCACTGGGGCGCCGCCTGGCGGTGGCCACGGGTCCCTACAGGGCTGGGCTTCCAAGCCCTGTACCCGAGGCCCCCTGCATAACCAGGACGGACGCCCCCATTCGGTCTGGAGGAGGCACACGCCCTCCTCCGGTCCTCCAAGGCGTCC
>JANRMT010058973.1:0-25791 GCA_026402145.1 Polypterus bichir lapradei
TCAGAGAGCCAATGGGGTCAGGCCTATCAGGGATCAGAACTGGTGTGGTGCTGAGGTGTCGCCTGCTGCACGGCCGCACTCGGGTCCCAATTTGAGGCGGCCCATCCAGGAAGGCACGTGGCATGTCTTACTTCTCTGGCATGATGATCATCTTCCTCTGCTGTCGGAGGAGCTGTGTAAACTCTGCATTTTAGTGGCGGCACTTTCTGAGGTTGGCAGACCTGCGACTGGCCAGATCTCTGTAGGTTGGTACACCTTTAATTGGTCTGGTCGCCCTGATGGTTATCATACTCAGGGAGTAGCTGTTGCAGATTGATGACTCTGCTTTGATGAGCGAATAATAATAATAATAATAATAATATAATAATGAGACTTAGATTACAGCACTCACTGGGTGCCTGTTGTCTCAGTGTATGCTCTGACCACAGTAAATGATGTCTCAGTGAAGGAGACATTTTATTTGCGACTTCGATGGGTGCCCATGTGGTGATACTATTCTGGTCATGTTTGACTTAAATGCAACCACAGGCACTGACAGGGCAGGCTATGAGGATTGCCTCGGTCCCCATGGGTCAGGTGACCACGGTGAAAGTGGTTCCATGTTCCTGAGGGCAGATAAGGAGGCATTTGTTAGAGGAATCTTTGAGCAAGTGACACACTATCTAAGGTCTAATGACCCACGTCCTGCTTACAGTGGAATCGATGCATTACGCACATCAGAGAGTCGTAGTCAGGGCGGCTGATGAAACGGTCCTTACAGATAACAATGCAGTTGTGCTGGGTTGGCTATTTTGAGCAGCCATTTTAAGCTGTGAAACATCCAATCTCACTGGTGCATTACCTGAGGGTCGTGAAGGGTGCAGGGCCTGTGGTATCCAGGGTGAACTTCTCCAGGCTGGTGGTAAGACTGTCCTTCTGGCACTACAAGCAATCTTTGCTTTCATTTGAGAGATTAGCATCATCCCAACTGATTGGAAAACGGGACTTGTCATCCCTATCTGGAAAGGGAAGGGTGTTTGCCTTGATAGCGGGTGACATAGCTCTAGGTGCTGGGTAAAGCCCTTGCTAGGGTTATCCTGTAGTATTGTACTATTCGTTAGAACTGCATCTCCCAGCAGTCCCTGCAGGGGCTGTTGGGGTCAATGGGGGTCAGAGGAGTTTAAAAATAGGGCAGGTGGGCAAGGGAAAGGGGAAGAGTTTTTTGTTGTTGGTGTTTCATTTACCTGTCAGACTGCCTTCTGTTAATTCAGACATATTTAATCACTGTGTCCTGGATTGTATTCGTTGTTGGGGTCTGGATCGTCTGTCTACCTGTGTGCTGAGGACTGTTTTTGTTTCGATTCACAGCTTTCCCGCAAGTTTAGGAGTGCTCCTGAACCATCCATCCGTCTTCACCCTTACAGTGTCTACTGGTAGGACTGTATTTTCATACCCTTTCAACATACAGATCTCTGGACTTACTCTCGTCATCTCTCATTACATCTGGTTTGGTATTCCATGGACTTTGCTGTGTGGTGTTTGTGATTAATGTAATCCAATATGTTTAATGTAATATCGCCATAGGGGTGGTATTATTGGTTTCATTTATATAATTTTATTTCATTATATTCTTTAATTCCTATTAGTTCCCAGTGTGCTGTATTTTGTCTCTGTTTGTGAGTGTGAGTGGGTTGAGGCAAGGCTGGGAACATCCCTGGGATCCACTATAAAAATAAATAAATCACCGTCATCTTGACGGTGTGAATCTTAGCAGCACCTGACCGCTACAATCCTCAATAGGATCCGTGACCACTTACTCACCTACCAGCCACTGCAGCAGTCTGGTTTTACACCTAAGAAGTCTACCATCAACCGCATCCTGGTACTGTGGGTTATTATGGAGTGCAAATGTGAATATCAGCAGAGTTTCTTTGCAGCCTTTGTTGACCTTCATAAAGCGTTTGACTCAGTTGACAAAGCTACCCTGTGGGACATCCTGAGACTTTGCGGGATCCCCTCAAGGTTGCTGGATATCATGGTCAGCCTGTACACTGGTACTGTGAGTGCTGTGCAGAGTGGAAGCAGAACCTCTGCGTTTTTGCCAATTCATTCTGGGGTTCGTCAGGTTGTGTTCTTGCTCCTACTCTGTTCAATGCTTGCATGGACTGGGTGTTAGGTAAGGTTATGGGATCCAGCGCTATGGGGCATTGGTGGTGAAGAAAGATTCACTGATCTTGACTTTGCTGACAATGCTGTGATCTTCACGGAGTCAATGGAGGCTCTGATTAGGGCTCTTGAGAGACTAAGCGAGGAGTTTGAGTGTCTGGTCTTGCCAGTGTCCTGGATAAAAACCAAGATCCAGGCCTTTAATGACCTCTAAGGCACAGCCATCACCTTGTTCAAGACCTCAGCAGTGGCGACAAGTACAAGGGTTTTTGATGTTCAGGGGCAACCCTATACAGTATGTCCTCAAATATCCGAACTAGACACCATTAATTATGTTTATGTTTTGAGTGTGTTCTCATGCCCTTTCCATATTTTTTACAGTATATTTTTGTGGTCTTGAGCATTTGTTGAATATAGTTTATGCTTTTGTATGATTTGTGCTTTGGCATTTGCAGTGTTATATGTCAATGGTATTCAGTTGATGATGCACTGGCACTGAAAATTATTTTTCATGGGTATGGCGTAGCTTCAGATTTTGTTAACTCTTGACATAGACTGGTGTCTTTGATTTCCTTTTAGTCAATCTGCAAAATATATATAAAGAATGACAAGAGAACAAAAAGGGATTTTGGGATCCACCCTGTATACTTGACAAGAAGGAGGGCTGCGGTGCAACAGAGTAGCCTCTTAAAACTGAGTCTAACACTGTGGTAAAAATTAGACATCTTATTAAAGAAAGAAACATCCTCTAACAGGACAATTCAGTAAATATTCTTCAAATGCAGTCTGTTACAGTATGGTCAGAGAAAACAAAGAATAGAGGTTCATTTTATAAACTACTAAATTTACATACAGTGTCAATCAATGCATACATTTTACTCTGGTTGGTTCATTGGTTTACACCCAAATGATTTATATAAAATAACAGTCTGTTATATTCTGGTTCTTCTTATACCTTTGAGTTGCGCCACCACCCTTGAAATTTCTGTGCATATAACAATTGTCCATTCTCGTTTATAAGACATCTGCTGATTTCTTAGTCATCACTTAGTTATCCTTCAGTACATTTTTATATTACATCAACCTTTCTTCTGGTACATTATTTACTTGACCATCTCAGTATTTTCCTAAACCAATTTTTATATTTCAGGTAAACATTTTGTTGTTCGCTTAATCTTTATCTGCCTTCCTGGTGTGCCTGAACAGGTTTCTGTCATTTATTAAGCCTTTATGCTATTTCTTTAAGATAAATAAATGCTATGTTACCCTAAAATTATTCTTCCACACTCCCCCCTTTGGGACTTGTTAAAGTCCCACTAAAACTGTTAGGAATAATTTTCTACTAAAACCCTATTCCTAATCTGTATTAAAATGTGTGTATACTAAATATGATCTCCCCTTAGAGGCTAAAAGGAAGTGAAAGATCCCTGGCTAGCTGAATTTGGGAAATTACAGAAATCAGTTCAAATCATTAATACCTAAGATAATTTGTTTGCAGTGTTATTGCTAGTGATTTGAAAACAATAGCTAATGTAAAAGTATAGTTAGTGGCTCTTATTGAAGTATAATAATTGTCTTTACTCCTACATAGCCAATTAGGGGCTGGAAATGTAAGAGCCAATCTTAGAAAGTAATTCTGTAAAAGTTAAGTTTTTAATTCATATTAGTATTTTATTAGTCATAGTCATAGACAATGGTATAGCCTTTTACCCTCTGTAAGTTAATAAGAGATAGAACTTTCTTGCTATAACTAAGATACAGTGAGTTAATTTAGTCAATTGATGTTTAGAACTGGTCTTAGTTCACAGGGACTTAAAAGACTCATTTTCAATGTAGAAAATGGATAGGCATAGAGTTTTCAGACCTTTTTTAATGGTTCAGAAACGTTTAGAAGTGTTTTGTAACAATTAGAAATGAAATGAGATTTATAAGCTTTGAACAGAACTTTTCTTACCAAGAACTTTTCTTCTTTTGTGTGAACTGTTTTACTTTTTAAAAACAGAGGTGTTTTGTCTGTGGAATCATTTTAACGTGTCAGGCTTTTGCTGAATCCCATTTACGAGCTGGAGCTGCAGAACTTTGGTAAGTTTGGATAAATGTAGCTACAAACATGTATCAAAGTCCTTTTTCTTCAGAGTATACTGGCATTACATGCTTTCCCCTATAAATCTCAGATTTGTGTCCCATAACCTCATAACTTCTAAGTACGATGATAAAACATTGTCAACAACTATTTGATTTCCTTCATTTCCAACAAACATTAGCTATCTTAGTTCACAGAAGTATACCTAGTCCTTTATTTTCCATCAATGGTCAGATCTTTTATTGTTGTTGGTGGCAACACAGACAACACAAATATTTACTTTAAATAATTCCAGTCTCTAGTTTATGGTGTCAGTGATGTATACATCAATAACCAGAGATGCATACAACCATGCTCACATCCTTATGCTGTCATCCACAGAGTTGCCCCAATTTACATCCTGCTGTGGTCTTAAGTTAGATGATCACCTTTGCTGCATAAAAACAGCTATCTTGCTGAAAGTAGGTGTCATTCCTCCCTTCAGAAGACATCAGCACTACTCTCAATGCAAGCCACTGGCTCATGTCAAGGTCACATTAAAATTGCAAAGGTTGTACCCAAGCTTCCTATTGATGTTAAAAGTCTTCTGCCACAAGCTGGGATCCTTGGTTTGTATCTGGGCTTTCCAATTTCACAAACTGCACACTCACCACTCCATACATAAGACACTCCATCTCTGATGTGCTGATATATTACTTTGTTTCGCTAACTTCTATATTACTAATAAGAATTATTTGTCCTGTATTTTCACCAACTATTTTTGTCTATATGGCCCTAATTACCCCAGTTCCTAAAAACACTGTTAGCATTATCCCACAAACTTGTTTTCCCTTATACCATGTTCTACAAACTTTAAAGGTTTGTGCTGCACCCTGCATCTAATTTAACATATTTAAACCTTAAAACCCAATATCATAAAATTTGTGTCCTAATGTTGTTCCATCCTTCTGTATCAATTACTATTACACAATAAAATTCACATTCTTTATTAAAAAGCAATAGTCAAACAAATTGTGCATTTTGCTTGTATCAAGAGACTTCTTGTTTAAACTTTATCGTCATCTTATATCAATAGATTTAGACATTTTGTCCTGAGTGTTTGTATTCCTAAAACGCTCAATTGTCCCTCAAGTTTACTTAAACTCTATTATTCATTCTGTTATTAAATTCAATAGCCAAGAAAGCTTAATTTGGGCTGACTTTTAACTGGTAATGCAAGTGCTAATACATATGTTAAAATCTGATTAACAGTCCAAATTACTGGAGTAATACATTCCGGGTTGGTCTCTATGAACATACAGTATGTTCTACAGCTATTTATCCTCCTGGTCTTCTAAAACCTACAATATTCATCCCTACTTGGCACCTGTTTTCAATTTAAATTAAAATAGTCTTCCAACAGACACAAGTTTTGAATTGGTATATTGCCAAGAAGACATGCCAATGTTGTAAATTCTCTTGGTAGTTCTGGGGCTATTTTACAAATTACATAAGTGCGTTAGTTACACAATTGTTCTTCCATTTTTAGATTAATTCATGGCTGATATTGTCACATGTGATTAATGTTATACTGTAATAAAAATACAAAGTAATCTTTAATTTAGTGAAATTACTTCTTTCAATCACTATTTAGCAATGATGTCATTCTCAACACAGCACAGTAATGATTACATAGTGTTGTCAGTTCATGTTAATGATGTGTAGAAACAACCACTCATTTTGATGTTCTGTGTTATTTTCGGAATGAGCTGTCAGAGAGTGAAATATGCATTCATTTCCTTAAAGACTCGGCTCCCTGTAGGTATAATGTGATGTAAAGGCTGAATCAACTTTAAGTATACAGTTTCAGAACATTCATCTGAATTCTTTAGAAACAAGTTTTTTGTTGAATTTTTCAAGGCTTGACTTAATAAGTCTTTATTTAATATCACACGTGGTCAAGATGACCATTGGTTAGTTTTCAAGAAACAATCAAGGTGGCAGAAAATCTTCAAAGGAATTTACTTTCGTCTAAGGCAGAAATGATTTGAGAGACAATAAATCACAAACATTATTTATTTGTACATTTTCTATATTTGGGAGCAATGGGTACATATAGGAATCAACTATGGATAGAATACCACAGGGCCCAGAATTTGATTGAATAGAGTTTGTCATTAACTACAAATGGATACTACTTATCCAGAATCCCTATGCTTCATCTGTTCTATAACCACTTGGAGGGCATCTCATCAGCTTTTGACACTATCCAATTCCACCTTCTTGCAGAGAGACATAAAGATTTTAACTTGGACTTCAGTTTGGAAGAGTAACTAATTAACTTTTTAACAGACAGAGAGACATACTGTAGAGTCCATAGTTGTCAGTTATACATTTCTGGGAACAATCTTAGAATCAAAACTGGCTTTTAATTAAAACACAGTGCTGTCTGCAAAAACTGTGTAAGGAAGTGAAGTCTATTTGTGCAAGTCCTACCACCTGCCTTTTTAAATGTTCTGCTGGCGTAGTTTGTACATCTTAATGTCAGCAACAAAAATAGAATAAATCAGTGCAAAAAACAGCAAAGTCTCAACAGTCAAATCTGACAGGCTTTTTTAATAAGCAAGTACTATGGAAAGCAAATAGGACTAAACCACTACATTTTCATTTTCAGTTGCTGCCATCAGGTCATAGGTTCAGGGTGTCAAGGATAAATAGCAACCACTTCAAATACTCTTTCATTCCAACTGCTATTAAATTTCTAAATAATTTAAACTTTAATAAACATTGACAGGCTTAAATCATGGGTTGAACAGTGAGCATTTTCGTCATGATTAATCAAGTCTAAATGTTGGTTTAATTTTTTATGTGTAACATATATGATGTAATGTTTCACCCTAAGTATTATATTCACTACTATAGTATATTTATTTGCACTAAGCTTATGTTTGATTGCTGTGTTCTTTGTAATGTGTTTTTAATGCTTTGTCGCGGTCTCTTAATAAAACCTGCTAACAAGCCAAATTCCCCTTTTGGGGAAATGTTGAAATCCATTGAAATCTGTAATTTTAATTATGCTTAGTAGTGTTCATATTTTCTTTGGGGGAGTTACTGTTGATGCATTGCTCTATTAGACATCTTTGTTGTACCCTGTAGTAACTGCAGTTAAAATTATTAAAATGATTATGTTATCACTATCTACCTTCAGAAGTGAAGGCCATATACTGTATTATTGTCCTAGCTACTTATTTCAGGTTATGAAAAATATCTCTTTAGTCTTGCATATCTAGGTATACATGTGAGCCTTTGCAGCCTTTAGATTTTCTGCTGCTTATATGCTGCCAATCTACCAAGTTCCATCTTAAGCACTGGCAGGATATATAATTTAAAGTGGAATTTTAGGCTTTTGCAATTTGTTAATAAATATTAAAAAATTCCTATTACCTAGAGGGGTCCTAAACTTTAAAAATGATCAATGTCAATATTTAATTTAAGACTAACAATTAATTGCTGACCCATCTCTTTGTTTTTCTTCTCTGTACCTGGTAGTGCTTGATGCCAATGATTCTTAAACCAAGTAACTTTGACTGATCTATGGAATGTGATCTCAGTTTGGTTAGGAGACAATGGCACTTAAGTAACAAGCACAGTCTTAAATAAAGTCACAACTCTGCCAGTAAAGTATCTAGAAGTGAATGCAAAAGGACAAGCTAGACAACTGGTTCTTCGTGTTTCCTTATTTTACACCTTTACTTTATACCTTTAGAGGTGTTAAAGCAAAACTATAATAGAAGCCTTAAATGTGTTCATAAAATATACTGGTAGAAAAAGAAATGCAGCATTTTCTGGAGAGAGTCAACTACAGTATACTAGTTAAATGCTGCAATTGGGTCCCTTCACAGAAGGTTGTCAGTTTACTTTAGCACTCTGGCATTTACTCCCGCTTGTTCAGTGAGATATTGCAAGCTGCTAAACACATGTAAGCTCATTAGGTTCCTTTTACCCAAAGTGGTCCAACTTCCACACTGAGTGATCAGGTTACCTTGAAATAAATTCAAAGCTTAGGTAACAGCAAGGCCAACATTTTCTGTCTGTTTCCTGTGCATTCCATAATGTCTCAGATGCCACTAGAAACAAAGGATCTGGTCATTGGCATGCTGCAGGCAGGTAGTCATTTGCTAGTATTGCTATACACTATGGACTAAGATAGTCCACTGTGCCCCAATTACAGGTAAGTTTTCCACAGGACAGTAGAAGAAATCACACCTGCAAGATCTGGTCACACATGATTGACCACACTGGAACACAAATAACACATCCAACTGGTCCACCTGAGGGACTGTTTCAGATAGTACAAATGCAACAGACACAATATTCACATCAGTCACAGGGGAGTGAGGAACAGACTCCATGTTGGTAACCTTAGAGAAAGGCAACCAGTCAGAGGCCCTTTGCTCCTCTCAGAACAGCTGAACAATGTCATTATTTTCCCAGTGAATAATAGTTTGCATGTGTTTCCCTGGGCTGCCTTTTTTCCTAAAGTTAACCCCACAGAGCAGAATTTGGCTACGTTGGATTACAATAACCAGAAAATGGACAGCAGCTTTGCCAGGTCCTTCTGCAGGAGTGTGATAACAGCTTACAAACGTAAATTACCTCATTCTACAGAGGTGTCAAGCAGTGGTGGCTGCTGGAGGCATCTGCACAAGATATTAAGGAACTGCAAGACAATTGTTGTTGATGTTCACTGTTGTTATGATTTCTTTTCATTTTTATATTGTTGTGTTCCTGATTTATTTCCTTATTATTCTCATTTGTTTGTTGTTATTTCAGCAGTGTTTTGTTTCTTTTTATCATTAGTGTGTTATTGTATAGATAATTATGAGTTGTATGGTGATGTTTTTTCTCCTACATTTTTCATTTGTGTATTGGTGCATATTCTTTGAGGGTTTTTTGAGGTGAGTACTGTCAGAGAATATATTTAAACTGAATTAAATTCAATTAAATAAAGCATTTAATGCCTGACTGTAATTGCATCATTGCATATAAATATACATACAATACTTCTTGCAGACTATTAATTCCAGCTGGAATCACAATGAACTGGACACTAAATCGGCTTTGTAACAGTGAGACTCTTTTATTAACACTGAATATCTGAATTAATCCATCAAGCCAAGGATGGTCTGAAGCAATTTATTGCAATAAACATCCATGGACAGCTTTGGGCACATGGCAAGAACCAGACTTGGATGAAGCACACATCATGTGAGTAAACCTCTGCATTAATAATTTACTTAACTGGAGAAGGACTAGAAGCAATTTTATTAACATGAGCAGAATCAGCGCTGTGCTTGACATTGTTAAGTCTTTTCCAAAGCTCAAATATATTAAAGAAATAAAACTCTTGGAGTAGATCTTGTCCTTTGCGTGAGTTGGACAGCTAGAGCTGAGCTCCATTAGCAACAGTGCTATTTCACCTTTTTTTTACTATTATCCCGAGGTATCCTGTATTTACATTATATTTGAGTATAAATGAGCATGGGCAGCAAATAAAAGGTTCAGAAAGAAAAGAAAAAGGATAAGGCAGTTAAACCTTCACCAAAGTCAAAACCAGCCTCAAGGTCACGGTACGGCCTTTCAGAGACTGAACTTAACTGGAACAGATGGGCAAAGGACTTCACACTGCAGCATCGCCTTCAGGTGAAAGCAAAAGTTGGAAGCGAAACTACGAGAGAGGCGGGCAAGGAGGATTCGTCAATTTCAGGAGGATAATTGGAACTGAGAATGGCATTTTCATCCCCTCTGTCAATCACAGCTAATACCCCACAGAGTCAGCCACATCAACCCAACGAGACCCACAAGTCTGCCTACAGAGTGCGGAGAAGACCGAAACGCACTTTTTAAGTTGAAAGAAATTGAAATGTGGTTACACAAATGATTTAAAGAGCGATATAAAGAAGGATATAAACAAAGAGATAATGTACGGATTCAGTGGGTTGGATAATGGATGGATGGATGGATAATGTACCTAAACAAGAAGATTGAGAAATAGCAACATGATATAAAAAACCTGGAGGAATGTTTAAGTAATAAGTTAACTATAACCTTTTGCGATAATTCTAGGAAAAACTGATGAAAAAATGCAGGAAAATACAAGAAACTTAGGGGATAAAGTTAGTGTACGCACTGTTCGGCTTAAACATGTTCAGGAAATGTTTATGACTCGTATAGCAATAGCTGAACAATCGACATCCACTGCTGACAAAAAGGCAGTGGCTGTATCAGAATGCAAAGTGCTCACTGACAAACTGGCTGTGCTAGAAGATAGATATAGAAGGAACAACATCAGGATCAAAGGTTTCCCTGAAAAAGATGCGAAAGTCCCAAACCAGCGAAATTCATCACTGAACTATTCTCCAAAATAACTGGAGAGGACTTCAAATCAGACACTGAGATCTCAGGAGGCTACCGTATACATGGATCGAATGCCTCAAAGCCAAGAAGCCTTATTGTGCATTTCAACAAACTACAGGCCAAACAAAACCCTTCTTATACCCTTCTTTATCTGAAAATAAACACATTTATACTATCCCACATTTATGCCCTGCAACAGCTACTAAACGTGCCCCATATTACAGTATCAAACAGCGTCTGCACAATGCTGATATCAGATACAGCCTCTTGTACCTTGCAAGTGAATATTGAAAGTCAGTTTTATATGTTTCGCTGTACCAATGAAATAGTAAAAAGCTAAAGAGACTGATCCTGACATCCTTTTCAAATAACTTGGACCTCTTGTAATGCAACATTTGCTGTAACTATACGTTCTATTTCTTTTTGGCTATTTTACCCTTTTTAACTTCAATCATTATTTTGAAATTTCTTTCATTGAATATATGTACTTTTTGGCAACTACAAAGTAGCTAGTTATTTAAAGGGTGCTTTTTTCACTTCATATCATTGATTTATTTGTATTGGGGATGTACTATCATATGTTTTCCCAGTCTCCATATCATACACTAGGTTTATTGTATTGGAACTATACTTTCAAAAGATATCTCAACTCTAACTTTATCTACACCGCTGCTGGGGGGGGTTCATTTTGTTCTGGATGTGCTCTGTTTCTCTTGGCATGTCTGCGGACTAGGACCACATGAAGTGTGGTCTGCCTCACTCGGGGAGATAATATTATCGGGGGGGTTGGGGGCTGAAGAGGGTTTGGATTGGGGTGGGGAAAAAAAGAGAATGAGAGCTTTGCTATTTCTTATTTATCCTTTCTACTCTAATAACCATCAATGCCAACACAACAATAGGCTTCATAGCCATAACTCCTGGCAATAGTTTGAAATCTAGGTCAAAGCTATCATATGTAAAAATTAATTACCTTAACTTAATACTAAAAAATATCAACAAAACTTCAGAAGCAATGTTTTTATGACCAAAAAGAGAACTTTGTGAGCTGGAATATTAAAGGTCTCAATCCTGAATTAAAGAGAAGGAAGGTATTCACTCACTTAACAGGTTCAAATGCAATGGTAGTATTTTTAAAGGAGACTGAAATAATAAGTAAGGAACAGTTTCAGGTGCAATGGGATTGGATTGGTCATTTTTTTCACTCTAGCTATACAAAGAAAATTAGGGGTTTGGGAATCTTAGTACACGGAACTTTCCCATCTGTAACATCATACATAATATGAGATATGTCATGGTGATGGGCAATTTATTTAATACTAAAGTGATCCTTTATTTATATTTTTAATATTTATGCACCTAACTTGGATTGGCATCTATTCCTAATGTGAACACATAAAATTATAATGGCCGGAGACCTTAATTGTGTTTTAAATCCAGACCTGGATAAATCTTCAGCTATAGTGGCAATTACATTTTATACTGCAAAAATAATTACACAGTTTGTAATGGATCAGAACTTATAAGACCCATGGAGTTTTGTTTTTTTTAAACCTGACCTTACAGCATATTCCTTCTTCTCACAAGTTCATCATTGCTACACAAGAACTTATTATTTCTTCATAGAAAACATTTTTTCCCCATTATCAAATTATGTAAGTACAGTACAATGCTATTATTATCCCTGACCACACCTCTCTGATCATGCAGCTTAACTTATTATGTCCTACACATTCATCTCATAGCTGGTGCCTTAAACCTCTGTCATTAGCTGATGAGTACTGTACAGAATTCATACCTAAGCAAATTGATTATTTTCTTAAGATAAATGCAGGAATACTCTGGGAAGCTCTGAATGCATTTTTAAGAGGACAGATATATCATATCTTTCTCACAAAATAAATTGGAAACCAGGAATGTGTCTGAGTTAATTAGTACAATTATCGGAATATATCA
Source organism: Polypterus bichir lapradei (assembly GCA_026402145.1). NCBI lineage: Eukaryota > Metazoa > Chordata > Cladistia > Polypteriformes > Polypteridae > Polypterus > Polypterus bichir. Next base: position 12,578 of record JANRMT010058973.1, read on the forward strand.
GCAATACACCAGGTCTTCAAATGAGGCACTTTATAGGAAGAGACAGGTTTTGCAATCAGAATTTGACCTCTTGCATATTAAAGAAATGGAACAGCTCATCCTTAAATCATGACAACATTATTATAATCACAGAGAGACAGCCAATAAGATTTTAGCTCAACAAATCCACAAGCAGGAAGTCTGCAATGCAATGACAGCAATTAGCAACATATACAGAGAAAAAATAATATACCATAAAAATATAACCTGGCAACCCAGTCGAATTTTACAAAAAAAATGTTATTAGGAATGTTTACAGAAGATAAAGACTACTAAATGTTACCTCAAACATTTCACCAAGCATTCATTTCTGTTTTTCCTAAGAAAAATAAGGACTAAAATGTGCATCATACAGACCCATCTCACTCCTGAATAATGATGTTAAGATACTCTCCATAGTTCTAGCTAGAAGGATTGAGAAAGTACTTCCTTCTGTAATATCACAAGACCAAACTGGATTTATTAAAGCAGACAAATAGCTTATAATCTTTGGTGTTTAATATAATACATTCACCCATTAAATCTAGCACCCAGAGATCTTTTTTTAACATTTTATTTATTTTTTTAATATCAAACAACATTCCATACAAGCAAGTCAAATTTTACAAAACTATGTTCAAATCAAGTCAACCCCCACCCATGAGAAAGAAAGCTAGGCCAACATAGTGAAACTTTAATAGTAGAAAAGGTAAGTAAGTAAATAAGTAAAATAAAAAGGGGAAGAGAATGCGCTTCCTCAATTTAAATGCTTATTCTAAAATAATATTAATTTGATTCTGCCAGGTTTTAAAAAGTTTTGCACAGATCCTCTAAGTGGGTATTTATTTTTTTCTAATTTCCAATTTTTCTAATCCACTGACTGAAAAGAGGTGAGTTAGGATTCTTCCAGTTGAGCAAGATAAGTCTCCGTACCAATAGTGAAGTAAAGGCAATTACAGCTTGTTTGTCCTTCTCCACTTTAAGCCCATCTGGAGCTACACCAAACACAGCTGTTAGTGGATTAGTAGGGATTGTGACAACAAGGCTGTCTGAAAGGCATTTAAAGGTTTTGGTGCAAAATGATGTTAATTTGGTGCACGGCCAAAACATATGACCCAATGACGCTGGAACTTGATTGCAACGTTTGCATGTTGGATCTTGCCCTGGAAACATTTTGGACAATTGTAAATGAGACAGACGTGCTCAATAGATGATTTTAAGTTGAATAATTGTATGCTTTGCACATGTGGAGCTAGAGTGAATTCTGTGCATTGCTGCCTTCCATTCCTTTTCTGAAATGTTGAGTGACAGATCCTTTTCCCAATGCACTCTAGGATCTTTGAAAGGAAGGGACTTTAAAATGTTTTATATGTTAGAGAAATGCTGTCTGAGTCCTCAAGACTTGTCAATATTTTTTCCAGAGCAGAAGTATGGGGTAGGGGATGAAAGTCGGGCAAGTTTTGTCTTCCAGAGATCTTACTAGTTTTTGATGCAGAAAAAGCATTAGACATGGTTGAATTGGACTACCTATTCACCACACTGCACAAATTTGGGATCAGCCCAAAATATATGTGCATGGATAAAACTACTCTATACTAGTCCAGAAGCCTCAGTTCATATTAACATTATTTCAGACTACTTCTAACTAGAACACGATACTCTACAACGAAGGCCCCTATCACCATTGTTCTTTGTAATTGCCGTTGAGTCATTGGCTGTTTACTTTCGAAATGCATCAGAGATAAAGGGGATTTTCAGTGAAGGACTTAAACAGAAAATATCATTTTATGCAGATGATATAGTATGGTGGGCGGCACGGTGGCGCAGTGGTAGCGCTGCTGCCTCGCAGTTAGGTGACCCGGGTTCGCTTCCCAGGTCCTCCCTGTGTGGAGTTTGCATGTTCTCCCCGTGTCTGCGTGGGTTTCCTCCAGGAACTCCGGTTTCCTCCCACAGTCCAAAGACATGCAGGTTAGGTGGATTGGCGATTCTAAATTGTGCTTGGTGAGTGAGTGAGGATGTGTGTGTCCTGCGGTGGGTTGGCGCCCTCCCCGGGATTGGTTTCTGCCTTGAGCCCTGGGATTGGCTCCAGCAGACCCCTGTGTTCGGATTCAACGGGTTGGAAAATGGATGGATGGATATAGTATGGTATATATCTGACCCACAAAATTGCCAGCACTCCTAAAAGGACTAGGAGATTTTCATAACATACCTGGACACAAAATGTAATTTGAATAAAAGTGTGCTTTTTCCAATGTACTCTCTAGCACACAATACTAGACTGTGCACCTTCCCATTTAAATTAGCAGATCAGTTAAAATATCTTGCGGTAAATGGAAAAAGTAATATAAAATTATTTTTCAACAAAATTAAACAAAATGCGAATAGATGGTCCACCCTCCATCTCACATTAGCAGGTAGAATCAAAACTGTTAAGATAACTTCTTTTTCTATATCAAACCATCCTCATATACATTAACATATCTGAGGGCTCATGTATAAATTGTGCATACACACAAAAATGTTGCATACGTCCATTTCCACGTTCTAATCATGATGTATAAAAACTAAACTTGGTGTAAAGCTATGCACATTTTCACGGCAGCCTACCCCATTGCGTACGTATGTTTCTGCTCAGTTTTGCAAATTGGTGGTACCCAGCGTCAAACCAGTGCTACTGTTTCTGTGTGGTGTCCCTTTTTCAGATTTGCATCAGTGATGTTGGATTTATCAAATACATCAAAATTAACTGCATATCGTTTACAAATTTAATTTACTTGATTGTAATCATTCTGTGAACAAACTATTCCAAATACTATAGCTGCTTTAGCGTTGTTACTCTCAGGGCACCATTCAGAGTATTTCAACCCATTGTGTGGTATCATAGCTGCACAGCAGCTGATCGGAAAGCTCTACGATGGGTTGAGTCAAGAGTACAGAGGATTATCGGGATACAGCATCCAGCCCTAGAGGACGTTTATAGCAGACGCTGCCTAAAGAAAGCCACCAGCATCTGCATGGATTCCCCTCAGCCTTGTGCAGTCTATTTGAACTTGTTCCTGCCTTGCGCTTGATGCTTGCTGGGACCCTGGATGAATGGAATAATTAAACATGTATAACAAAGATTTTTCAATGTACCATTTAATTTTTGAAGAATGTGCATTCTAAGGTTACAGTTGGCTTTACATTTATTACACAGCTCTCTGGGTGACATTTGGGTACATGGAGAAAGAAAACAGAAGGAAAGACCCTGTGGGTTTGTACATTTGACAGAGACAGTATTGCTGCATTATTATTATTCCATTCAGGGTCGCGTGTGTCCCAGCAGCCTTCTTGTGGGAAGAAGGAACAATCTTTGGATGGGGCACCACCTCATTGCTAGTGCTGCACCACTGCACACCCATATGTTTAATACATGCTTTAATGCATCTCATCATGAAAATGATACCAAGTATACATCTTACTATTTTAAAATGTTCAGAGAGCTGTAATATCATGAATGTAACGTATTCTGTGTAGCAATCAGTACCTGCATGCTCCTGTTTACGAAAGAGAAAACCTGTTCAAGAAGCACTTAGTGATTAATGACTGGGTCGGCGAACATATGCTTCCTTAGTTACGATGGGTTTTGTGAAACTCTAGTAAATTAAACATCAATTTTAAGATGAAGTCTACTTTAATGATAGAATAAAGTACAAGATTAAAGAGGAAATTTTAAGATAAAGTCTACATTTCAACCTTTTTTTCTTCACTTTCCCTAATTTTTTTTTTCTATGTGCCAAAATATGCTTCTCTATGACACTCTGATGGTGGACTATGACTTGCCTTTTCACCTTGACTTTGACATCTGAGCACTGTGTGACTTTCTGAACTTGAACTTTTGAGAGTCTACGCCACATTGTATCACTACATCACTTTCCTTTTGTTGCTTATACTATTGCTTAAGCCAACAAATAGTACGTTTTTCCTTGTCTACGCTTTGTATTGGCTGAATTTTTTTTGCCGTGCTTTTGCCATTGTCTTTTCACAAAATGCTGATCTTAACGGGTTATTTATTTTGATTGCTGTATTCAAAAGGCTGTAATTCTGGGAGGAATTTTGGGGGCGGCAGGTGCGTGCACATGCAATACTTTCCGTGCTGACTGTGAATTATGAAGCTTAAGTGCATGGAAGTTGGTTTACTCATGGTTTTGTGCATCTGAATTTTTTTGTGTATATGCGCATTTCCACTTTTGTTTATGTGCCATGTTTTAATGTGAATTCTATGCACAGCATTATACATGAGGCCCCTGGACATTATATACACAAGCCTGGTCTGCAATAGAAATAAAATCTTGCAGTACCTCTTTATATTCCATGCTCTGTGCCCCAGTAATACTCATTATCATCAATACACTAATAATCCAATTGCCCTTCATTCACTCAAAATAAGGAATTGTTGTATAGCGGGTCCACAGCGCTCTCAGCAAGGGCCAGTTTTTAAATAAATAATCAGCTTAGTGAGGGGGTGCGGTGGCCGTAACAAGACACAGGGCAATCTGTGGTGTGAACGTTTCTCACCTAGTGCACAGGTGAGGGACTGCCCACATCCGTGATTGTTCCTGTGGCTAATGTGCCGCAGCTGCTATGGCCCCTCAATATAAAAGAAGCGCGAGTCAGTTAGGGAGAGGATCAGAAAAAGAACAAAATGGAAAGGAAGTAAACAGAGGTTGCAGCAGGAAGCAGGGAGGAGAGAGAGAGCAAGCAAGTCGGTGCGGCAGGAAGCGAGCGAGAGCAAGTTCGCGGCAGCGGAGTAGATGGCCTGGATGTTTGGCCAACACCTGGGAGAAGAAGTGGTTGTGGTCGCTCCCGCAGAGTTTGCTTTAGAGGGCGGGAGTGACTGGAAGGCGCAGGACTCTCCTTGGAAGGTAGCGGGAGTCGGGACTTGGGATGTGGTGTTCCCTGCGTGAGAGCCATGGTCACAGAGGAATTCCCAAGTCACTGTCAGGGGTAGCTGACTGGAGCCAAGGATCGGTAAGACGACTGGCAGTAGTAGTAGAAGCAGATATTGTGAAGGTCAGCTGCAGAGAGAGCATCTCACTTGTTGCGGGGCCCAGGTGGGTGAAGCAGGAGAGACGCTAGTTTGAAAGAGGCACGGGGCTTGTTATTGATTTTAAAGACTGTTTCCTGATGAACGTTTTAACCTCGTTTTAAAGAATTGTTTTTCTATTTATTGATTTTTAACCTCCATGTTTTTCTTTTATTGGATTATTTATTTAATGAACAGTTTTGAAAGCACTGCACTGATTTTGAGCACTTTGTTTTGTGGACTGTTTTAATAAAAGCACTTGTGCACTTTTTTACATCATCCCCTTGCTATGTTGTTGCCTCCACTGTCTAGCTCATCTCGGTTATAACTATCGACGGTGTTGGGTTCAAGGGCTCCTGAACAGCTGATGGGAGCATGGAGCTGAACCCGCATCATCACAGGAATCAATGTAGGAGGCACTTCAAGACAGAGAAGCTCTTATCTGTTGCACCTCTACATGACAACCACTCTTTTCAACCCTCTCAAACATACGCAGTATTAAATGCTTAGAAAATGTCTGGGATTTAAACATTTAGAGACTTGTACGTCGATAATGTTTTTAGATCCTATGAGCAATTAATCTTCCCATTTAACTTCTCATCAACACATATTTTCCACTACTTTCAAGTTAAATGTTAAACTGAACCTGCCCAATTTCCCTCACTTTCCACATATTTCTATTCCACAATATTGATCATTCTTAAAGATTCAGATAGCATCTTCATAATTTATAAAAACATTTTAAAGTCCCTTCATTAGAAAGATCCCAGGACACAATGGAGAAAGAATCTTTCACTTAACATTTCAGAATAGGAGTGGAAGGCAGCCATGCACTGAATACACTCTATCTCCATATGGACATAGCATTCAATTATACCATTTAAAATCTTCTATCTAGTGCATTTATGTCAATTTAAACTATCCAAAATGTTTCCAGGGCAAGAATCAACCCATGAAAGTTGCAATCTAGCTGCAACCTCACTGGGCTACATGTTTTGGACGTGCACCAAACTTCATTTTGGACAAAAACCTTTGAATGCCTATCAGATAGCCTTCGTGTCACAATCACTCCTAGCCCATTAACAGCTCTGTTTTATGTACTTCCAGGGCTTAAAGTAGAGAAGGACAAACAAATCGTAATTGCCATTACCTGACTATTAGCACATAGACTTAGCTTGCTCAACTGGAAGAATCTCAATCCACCACCTGGAAGTCAGTGGGTAACTGATGTCCTATCTGAAATTGGAAAAAATAAAATTCTCACTTAGAGGATCTGTTCAAGATGTTTTAAAAATATGACAGGATCTAATCAATAATATTTTAGAATAATCTTCTATATCGGGGAAAAGGATAATCTTCCTTCCTTGCTGCTTCAAAGATTTGCTTTGGCTCTCCTGTCTTTCTTTTGGGTGAGTGTTGAATTTGGTTTTGTTAAGTTTGATTTGATTGTATGAGTTGTTATGTGCTTTTAAAAAAAGAAATAAAACTCTTGGCATTACATTTCCATTATATTTCCTATTGTCTGGAGTGTTTTAATAGTGAACAAATGGGTGTAACTTGAAAAAAAATATTTTTTTTCTTCTTTTTATTGTGCTTTATCAAATTGCATGCAGTGAGCATTTAGAAAGGCCTGCAAACTGAAACTTTTACTACATTAACTAATTAATAACCTGGAGCCATATAACTAAAGGCAGACATACAAAAGAGGAAAATTAGGTTAAAAAAATATATTTTTGGCTTCTATTGATATTACTGACATCATAACTGGCAGTAAAATTAATGAGCAATGGCTAATTTAATGAGTGCTGTAAATATGTATATTTCTTCAAGTTATCATTCCAAAAGTATATGATGTAGGAAAGATAAGGTAAAACGAAAGATAATTTGGGCTCCCAGTAGGGAAAAGTTCTATTTATTTCACATGAGACTATTACAAGTGTTTCAGGACAACACCGAAGCAGTCATCAGCTTAGGCCTCTGTAGATGTCTGCATTAATTGACTGGATATAATCTTTTAGGTGGAAGAGGTGGGCAATGGGAAGTGCTAAGACAGTGGTTTAGATTTCTACTCACATGACTTTCTGCATATCCAAAACATTGTCCACCTTTTGTCCCTTCTAAATTAATCCAAGCAAAACTATTGGAATGATCACATAAAAAACAATGACTACAAAGATATGTCACAGTATTAAGAAGTGAAACCAAACTGAAATACATGATAATTATTAAAATTTGTCTTTAGTTAACTAGGTGACTGACGTTTGCATATGTTCACTGACACACTCATAGTAAACTAGCTTTGGGACTTGCCAAAAACAGGTAATAGACTACATTTTTAAATATTTGATATCTCTTTCCCTTTGTATACCTTCAGCGCCTTTTCTTGGTGTCCTTGTTTGTCTGATCCTTTATTGACCATTACTCACTCTCACCCTCTTGAGTGCATTCCCATAAAGTCTGCTTCTCAGACACTATCATTTCAGGGTGCCTTGATTGGCTCCTTTCCACTTTTACAGTTTCCATCATTGAAGGCAACTTTAAGCCTCCTCTGCCTTTACTCCTCCTCTTGTGTCTCACACTTACACTTCATCATTCAATCACATCCCCAAAGCCAAACTGACCAATCACACCAAAGTCAAACTAGATTATTGGGAGGAACTGGACACATACAGACATTCAAGTTTTATTATATAGTAGAAGTTGATTTTAATTTCTGTTCTTAATTAATTCATTCTTAATTAAGAAGGATGGAGTGGTGGCTCTGAGGCTAGGCATGTGCGCTGGCAATGGGAAGATTGCTAGTTCGAATCTTGTAAACACCAGAATAGAATCTACTTCGTTGGCCCCTTGAGCAAGACCCTTAACCTGCAGTTGCTTCATCCTGGGTATACATTAATATGCTGTAATACAGGACTTCCTAAAAAGTCATAATTAGAATGAACTTGAAACCTTTTGAACCTGTCCCCAAGACAGTCTTCTTTTTCATCTCCAGGTTCTCATGGTTTTCCACAAATTGACCATTTCTTTATTGATAATGATACGCTATCTTCCATGTATTTACAGATTTTTTAAAATATGATTGCCTTTATTACATTATTAGCAAATGATAAATCTTGCTAAAATGAAAGGACCTTTCATTAACTTCTATTTCACAAAGGCTTATGGTTATATGATACTTTCTGAATTTGATAAAAATAAAGTTCACTTGACAGGAAACAAACCAGCCTAACCTTAAATATAGGAATTCCTTATTAGTCCCAGCAACACCATTAGATGTGTTCTGGTCTTTGTCTCCGATGATGTTATGTATGGAGAAAGGAGGATGACCAGAAAGGAGGAAAATAACTATTGTAGTGCTGTCAAACGATCAAAAAGTTTAATCACGAGTAATCACATGGCTTTGTGTAATTAATCATGATTAATCTCAAATGTATTTTTTTTATGTTGAAATTTTACCACAAAGATTTTTAAGCGCAATCAGGCCATATTAAGAAGAATGGACACAATATAATTGCTTATAAATGTACTTCACGTATTCAGGTAACTGGAACAAGAGGAAATAAAGACAAAACTTCAACTGTGAGGTGGCTTTTTTCACTCATACTCTAGGGCTGTGCAATGCTGAACATAGAAAACAAACAATTGGGCTTATATTGTAAAACAGATGACATATTTAAGACATGTACTCTCATACTGCAGTCTCCATGTATTTCTCAATAATGCTTAATAAATCTCACTCAAAAGTCATGCAAAAACTCCAGAAACAGGATTTTATAAACAGAATACAATTCAAAATTATTAATGTAATTAGCCAAGTTAATTTCTCAGCAGAAACAGCAGTACTTGTGAGCAAGGCAAACTAGCTCTTTGTAAACCAGAGCAGGTGTGGACAACCACTTTAGGGGGCAAACCTCCATGCTGATGACAGGCTCTGCTTTATAGTGCTCCAAACATTTTTGAATACAGTCCTCCTCTACACTCCCACTAATGATCAATGGAGACGCACATTTTTCAATGACAGTGTGTGAGATTGCAAGAAAAAAAAACAAAAACGTGTGTATTACCTGCAGGACTCGAGCAATGTCTCCAGCTTCTGAAATTTCCCCAGCTCAGTATTTGTTGGCATGACCACGTTAGTTTTATGCATGGCTAGTGCATAGTGGCTGCTTGTTTCTTCACATATGCTCCACCATCTCCAGAGTGGAGTTCCTTTTAGTCGGTACGTCTTGTACAAGTGTCTCAGTCTTCAGGCCATGCGCGACTTGCTGTTCCTCAAGTTCTGCCATATTTGGTGGACTGTGCCTGAAGTACCCCACCACCTTTCGGCATTTGGAAAGTGCGCTATCAATTGCACTATTCTACAGAGACACTGTAACAGAACGTTGAATGCTGTGCGCGATGCATGGCAAGTGTTCGAAAGGCAGCTCTCACCGCTGAAATTAAATTTCATGCACTATCTGTACTGAGTGTGCTTAGTTTATTCTCAACGTTCCACTGCTTTGCTACATCCATAAAATGTTCGGCGCATGTTTCGGCAGGATGTCTCTCCGATGTTTTCATGGCTGTCAAAGCATGTGAATGCAGTTTCCACTGTTCGTCAGTATAATGGGTTGTAATCCCGAGGCAGCTATGATTTCCAAGTGATGTCCAGTAGTCACCAGTAAGGGCGATCGTCTCCGTGATCTCCAACTCCTTAGCTAGTTTTGCCCTCTCTGAGTCATACAGCTTGTGTATCTTAGTTACGACTGTGACTCTCAAGGGTAATTCATAAGTTGGGTCATTGGACACGTTCCAAATTATGTCGCGCAGACCTCCACTATGTAAATCAGCCTGCATGCTGTGGCTATCCATTTAGCAATTGCTACCGTTAATTTGTTGGAGGTTGACGTGTCCATTGGTTTCTACCAAACACTGTTGAGCGTGGTCTGTCGCATATTACCCGGGTTAATGCTATTAGTGTAAAATGGATGTTTGGCTTGCATGTGATATTGTACCAGTAGGCTGCATGTACTCCTGTGATAACTAAACTCAGCTTGACAGCCATCGGCTAAAGTTTTAAAACTGAACTTCCCATTTAATGGACCTTTTTCCATCTTTCCACAATTAGGAATATGGAGTGACTTCTACGAGAAATAACTTGAAGGCTAGAGTGGCACGCATTCAGTTAGCAGACTCTGCGGGAATTTCGTAGGGTCAAAAAGAACCTGCATTAACGGCACTAATTTTTTTAAATGTTGTTAAAGTTAGAATGCGTTAATGTATTATTAACACTTTAACTTTGACAGCCCTAAAAAATTGTGAATACTGAATGGTGGGGAAAATACAAGAGCAAGATGCAGAGGACAGGAAGACATGGAAAAAGGTAATCTACTGTGGCATCCCTAATGGGAGCAGCTGAAAGAATAAGAAGAAGATAAATGATATAATGTATTACTCTTCTTCATGTCTGTTTTTCTTTAGAGGCCACATTTTCCAGAACATTTTTAAATTCCTTTGTTAAGAAGTAACTGAGAAATACCAACTTGCTCAGAGACCATGTTTCTAATGTGGAATCTATACTAATAAACGGCAAAGCCCTCACTGACTCACTCACTGACTCACTCACTGACTGACTCATCACTAATTCTCCAACTTCCCGTGTAGGTAGAAGGCTGAAATTTTGCAGGCTTATTCCTTACAGCTTCCTTACAAAAGTTGGGCAGGTTTCATTTCGAAATTCTACGCATAATGGTCATAACTGGAAGCTGTTTTTCTCCATTTACTGTAATGGAGAGGAGCTTGAAACCCGTGGGGGCGGAGTTTCGTGTGACATCATCACGCCTCCTACGTAATCACGCAGTACGTAGAAAACCAGGAAGAGGCCCAAAAAGCGATGAAGAAAACATGCATTATATAATTGAGAAGGCAGCGAAACAATAAGAAGCGAGCGAGTGACATATACAACCATATTCATGAGTTCTGCTACTTCGGAAACAAAGCACGATGTAAACCTAAACTTTAAATTAAGTTCATAGACAGGCTGCCGCTGGCGTTTGTAATTTAGTGCCTGCCCATATAAGGCAATCCAATAGAAACACTGCCACGGGTAAATATTCACGGGTGAAGGACTGTGCTTATGCAGAGGAAGATGAGATGGTCAGGGTGGTGTTTGGCACAAACTCAGCGAAACTGCGAGAGAAAGTTTTAAGTGCCGGGACTTCGGTAACATTAGATACAGCCATGGACATAGCACGACATGGCACCAGCACAGCTGGGAAACTTCGATGCATGTACACCGAGCGGCTCACGTGAACTGACGCAGTGCACAGACAAAAAGCAACAGTTCCAAAGAGCGCTGAACAAAAAACGAATTACACAATTGAAAAGGCAGCAAAAAAATATGAAGCGTCTGATACATACAAGCATATTCATAAATGCAGCTAATGCGGAAACAAAGCACACGGTGGAAAAAGTCAATGTCCCGCTAAAGGAAGACAAAACCTGGGCATGCAGTGTGTCAGGTCTCAGATAAAGAGGAAGACGAGCTGTTTATTGATGCAGTAAGAAACGAATCGATAAATGAAACCTGTCATCTTTACAACGATTGACAAACACGGAATGTAACTTGAACACAACACATCCTACAAATACGAACCTGATTGAAAGAAATAATGATAATCAAATCCTTGATGACAGCAACACTCAGTAAAACTCACAAAACAATTACTGTATATTGACAGTCATGTTACGTTATTTTTAAAATGTTCCCTTTTCTTTTTCATAGCTTCTTTAACACAGTACTTCTCCGCTGCGATACGCGGGTATATATATATGTATATATATACCCCGATCTACATACTCGATTAATGGATACTTTATTCGCAATCAATGATTGTTTTGGTAAAGCCATACTCAGTGTATTCATTAGATGAACGGTAAAAAAGTAAGAGCGAGGGGAGGATGACTTATTGAGGCACGCAGGCAAAACCACAATAGCACGTGGGCTCGATTTACTGCAGTGCGCGTCAACTCTATCTGAATTGCGCAATCACATTTGAAAAAATATATCTTTTCAAGTTCTATTTAGTCCATATGTGTCAAACTCAAGGCCCGCAGGCCACATCCGGCCCGGCGTGTAATTATATCCGGCCCACGAGATAATTTTATATACTGTATTATTGTTATTAATGGCCCGGGGATATGAAGCGCTAGTAACACAATAAACTACAGATCCCATAATGCAGCGCTTCAGCTGCCTTGCCGAACACTTACCGCGTTAATCAAGTCTAGCTTATGATGCTGCAAGTTATTGTGAAGCTAGCCCACACGATGCCGAAGAGAAAAGGTGATTCTGAACATAGAGCCTTTAAAAACCGATGGGAGGCTTTGTATATGTTTACTGACATTGCCGGTAAACCCGTGTGTCTCATTTCTGGAGCAAATGTGGGTGTAATTACAGAATTTAATCTAAGACGGCACTATGAGACAAAACATCAAGATAACCTGAAAGACCTGAATGCAATGCACAAGATACAGAAAGCAGAAGAGTTAAAGAAGAATCTGACACTTCAGCAGACGTTTTTACCCGTTGTGAACGCTGGCCCCGGCACAGACAGACGGACAACATTTTTTCACCCCACACACTTTATTTACACTATATGTACACTATTTACAAAGTCACGTGCACTCACGAACCCCAGTGCCTTCCGCACCGATTTCCCCAATGTCCAGGGCCCACAGTCTCTGTGCCTTCCTGGCCGCCTCCCGTCCTCTCTCTCCAGTTCAGTCTGCTGCCTCCCGACTTCCACTTCCTGACTGGAGAGAGGCGGCCCCTTTTATGGGAACCCGGATGGGCTCCAGCTGCTTCCCGGCACTTAGCGTTGGCCACACCCCTGTGTGGCGGAAGTGCCGGCTGCGCACCTGGAAGCCGTCCGTGTGTCCCTTGTCGTCTTCCCCCCGGCACTTCCTGGTGTGGCGGACGTGCCGGGCTCCCGGGATAATTAGGCACTGGGGCGCCGCCTGGCGGTGGCCACGGGTCCCTACAGGGCTGGGCTTCCAAGCCCTGTACCCGAGGCCCCCTGCATAACCAGGACGGACGCCCCCACTCGGTCTGGAGGAGGCACACGCCCTCCTCCGGTCCTCCAAGGCGTCC
>JANRMT010059009.1:14061-30010 GCA_026402145.1 Polypterus bichir lapradei
GAGACCGCGGACGGATCCGAACACACCTGGAAAGACATTCGCCGGCAGGGAATGGCGGGGTACTAATTTTCTCCCTTTGCTTTCTTCCAGGAAAAGAGACGCTCCGCCACCATAAGCCGGGTTTTGACTGCACTACGGTTACTTCCGCCCTTCCTCCGCCATCTTGTCCTGACGTCAGCAATTCCATCCTCCCTCACGGCTCCTTCCCAGCATTCCTACACTTCCGGCTCCTCCCTTATAAAATGGCCGCGGACACCATCTTGGGTGTCGCGTATATGAACTGTTTTGTTTATATTTATGACCCAGTTATTTCTTTTGATATTGTGGAGCGTCTACAATATACGGGGCCGGAAAACCCCAAACCTTTATGTTGTGCTTTGCTTCATCTTTTACAATATATATATACACATATATATATACACACATATATATATATATACAAGGTCTGCCTATTAATTAACGAGACTAACACAATAACTCACTTTTATTTTTATAACAATTCTAGTGCTTGTCCCCTTCAACATACTCGCAGTTACACAAAGATTACTATGAAGATGCAGTTTTGGTTTCCACCGGTCAAAGGGGCGGAGCAGACCAGTTTGTCAGCTGTTTCATGTTTTCTTCTTTACTGCATCCATTGACTCAAAATGTGTTCCTTTAAGCACCGATTTCAAATAAGGGAAAACATGCATGTACGATACATGCAGTCTTCCCCGTAAGCCTTAGTAAGCATTTGAAAAGATTCTGTTAGTGTTTTGTTCAGTTTTACTAAGAATTTCAAATTTATACGTTTCTCAACTTTTAAACATAGCAGGATTCCGGCACACAAGGGGAAACGCAACTGCATTAAATGGTGACATTGAGACAGGTTTAATTCTCACTGAAACACATTCTCATTATTAAATAGATAGATCTTGTATATCTATATAAGATCTATATATTTATATATTTAATGTCCAAGGAGACAAGGAAGTGAGACAAAAGGACAGCTGCTGTACAGGCTTTTAAATGATCGTCGTGCAGCGCGACATGCAGAGTACGCAGTGCGGTAGCAGCAGCTGCGAGCCAACAGCTGATTCTTCCGCATCTCCTTAGCGTGTATTCAGCTCACCCCCTTCACAATGCGAGCGGCAGAGACTCGAAGTGGCGAGCGTGAAGCGCAGCCCCAGAGAGAGGGGTTGGGGGGGGGCGAGCAAAGTGAGCAGGGGGTGTGATGAGGAATGTTTTTAGTACATATGGACCACAAGTTGGGTGTGCAATGGGTGAGAAAGAAGATTTTTGGAGTGAGTTGGATGAAGTGATGAACAGTGTACCCAAGGGACAGAAAGTGGTGATTGGAGCGGATTTCAATGGGCAAGTTGGTGAAGGGAAAAGAGGATACGAGGAGGTGATGGATAGGTATGGTGTCAAGGAGAAGAATGAAGAAGGTCAGAGGATAGTGGATTTTGCCAAAAGGATAGACATGGCTGTGGTGAATACGTATTTTAAGAAGAGGGAGGAACATAGGGTTACATACAAGAGTGGAGGAAGATGCACACAGGTAGATTACATCCTATGCAGAATAGTTGATCTGAAGGAGATTGAAGACTGCAAAGTGGTGGCAGGGAGAAGTGTAGGTAAGCAGCATAGGATGGTGGTCTGTAGGATGATATTGGAGACCAAGAAGAGGATGAGAGTGAGGGCAGAGCCAAGGATAAAATGGTGGAAGTTGAAAAAGGAAGACTGCAAGGTTGAGTTTAGGGAGGAGGTGAGACAAGCACTGGGTGGAAGTGAAGAGATACCAGACAGCTGGGAAACTACAGCAGATGTAGTAAGGGTGACAGCAAGAAGGGTGCTTGGCATAACATCTGGAAAGAGGAAGGAGGAAAAGGAAACCTGGTGGTGGAATGTGGAAATACAGGAGAGTATACAGAGGAAGGGGATGGCAAAGAAGAAGTGGGATAGTCAGAGAGATGCAGAAAGTAGACAAGAGTACAAGGAGATAAGGTGCAAGGTGAAGAGAGAGGTGGCGAAGGCTAAGGAAAAGGCGTATGATTAGTTGTATGAGAGGTTGGAAATTAAGGAGGGAGAAAAGGACCTGTACTGACTGGCTAGACAGAGGGACTGAGCTGGAAAAGATGTGTAGCAGGTTAGGGTGATAAAGGATAAAGATGGAAACGTACTCATAAGTGAGGAGAATGTGTTGAGCAGATGGAAAGAGTACATGGAGAGGTTGATGAATAAAGAGAACAAGAGAGGGAAGAGGCTAGATGATGTGAAGATAGTGAATCAGGAAGTGCAACGGATTAGCAAGGAGGAAGTAAGGACAGTTTGAAGAGGATGAAAAATGGAAAGGCCGTTGGTCCAGATGACATACCTATGGAAGCATGGAGGTGTTTAGGAGAGATGGCAGTGGAGTTTTTAGCCAGATTGTTTAATGAAATTTTGGAAAGTGAGAGGATGCCTGATGAGTGGAGAAGAAGTGTACTGGTGCCGATATTTAAGAATAAGGGGGATGTGCAGGACTGCAGTAACTACAGGGGAATAAAATTGATGAGCCATAGCATGAAGTTATGGGAAAGAGTAGTGGAAGCTAGGTTAAGAAGTGAGCTGTGGTATTGTATGAGGAAGTTGGGAGTGGCAGAGAAGTACATAAGAGTTGTACAGGATATGTACGAGGGAAGTGTGACAGTGGTGAGGTCTGTGGTAGGAGTGACGGATGCATTCAATGTGGAAGTGGGATTACATCAGGATTCAGCTCTGAGCCCTTTCTTATTTGCAATGGTGATGGACTGGTTGACAGATGAGATTAGACAGGAGTCCCCGTGGACCATGATGTTTGCTGATGACATTGTGATCTGTAGCGATAGTAGGGAGCAGGTTGAGGAGACCCTGGAGAGGTGGAGATATGCTCTAGAGAGGAGAGGAATGAAGGTCAGTAGGAACAAGACAGAATACATGTGTGTAAATTAGAGGGAGGTCAGTGGAATGGTGAGGATGAAGGGAGTAGAGTTGGTGAAGGTGGATGAGTTTAAATACTTGGGATCAGCAGTACAGAGTAATGGGGATTGTGGAAGAGAGGTGAAAAAGAGAGTGCAGGCAGGGTGGAATGGGTGGAGAAGAGTGTCAGGAGTAATTTGTGACAGATGGGTATCTGCAAGAGTGAAAGGGAAGGTCTACAGGACGGTAGTGAGACCAGCTATGTTATATGGATTGGAGACTGTGGCACTGACCAGAAAGCAGGAGACAGAGCTGGAGGTAGCAGAGTTAAAGATGCTAAGATTTACACTGGGTGTGACGAGGATGGATAGGATTAGAAATGAGTACATTAGAGGGACGGCTCAAGTTGGACGGTTGGGAGACAGAGAAGCGAGATTGCGTTGGTTTAGATCTGTGCAGAGAAGAGAGGATGGGTATATTGGGAGAAGGATGCTAAGGATAGAGCTGCCAGGTAAGAGGAAAAGAGGAAGGCCTAAGCGGAGGTTTATGGATGTGGTCACATGCAGGTGATGGGTGTAATAGAACAAGAAGATGATCCACTGTGGCAACCCCTAAAGGGAGCAGCCGAAAGAAGAAGAAGAAGAAGATGTGGAAATATGTGGAAAATTATAAAGATGTGGAATTATAATATAAATATGGCTTGTTTGATGGACCAGGAGAAGGCAAAGGTAATATATTATCTTTGCCTTCTCCTGGTCCATTGGACAAGCCATATTTATATAATAATTCCATATATTTGTGACATATGATGTGGATTTCATGACATGGGATATTACACACCTTTGATTATCTGGCTGTCAAGTGATAAGATAATCAACACAGTCTGAGGCAAACCATCGAAACAGATGTTCTAAGGATGGTGATGGAAATATAACCATCTATTTTTTAAAAATCGAAGATTTGCCACTCCACGACAACATGTAAAGTGAGCCTATTTGCTTTATGGTATTTGTTTCCAATTCCATCCCATAGACTTCCATGACAGAGACCTTGTGCGTACACATGGCCTGCAACAGATTAACATCTTCTCTAGTGTTTTTACCTTTCATTTGATATTGCGTATATAATAGATTTAATGGTTATGGAAAGTCGACATATCAATTACAGGATACAGTAGGTGTTATTGGACTTAAAGTACCTGTTTGTTTACTGATCAAAAATAATTTTAGAAGTCTTCAAAATCAGCACTAGCATTCTTTTAAAGTTAATTTTACCATTTTGCTGTTCTAGACAAGTATGTGTGAATTTTCATAGAACCTTTTTTAGATAAGAACGATACTGACACAACAGATCATCAAGAGCTTTAATTTTACCTGTACTATGGAGAGTTTACAATGTTAAAAAATTTGAAAGCCATCAGCTAAGCTGTACATTTCTAAACATACAACAAGATAAATCCACTTAAGCAGTATAACAATAAAAAGCAGAACATATATATCTCTTATTTTCATGATAACAAAATTTCTTGTTAGGCACTGAAATACAAAAAAAATAAGAAAAAAGTATAGAGGGTGGTGCACTGGAGATAAAAGTAATCAAAAAAGAGGACTGGATATGATAGACAGGCATTCAAGGTAGAAAAATAATAAAAAAAACCATAAAACTACAAATATTCTACAATAAATTTCTATTAAATGTGCTATCTCTTTATAACAAATAATATGATGACTCTCAAAAGCCCAATAATACTCGTTAAATGCATAAACATTTTCAACATTCCTGCTTCTGAAATACTCCAATATTACAGCAAAAACCCAAATTAAAATGTAAGAGAAAAATCTTAACAATGCTGAATTAAACTTTTTATTCTGGAGCACAGATTTTTATGGTTGGGGAATAAACCCAAAGCCGAAATGCAGGATACAGTGGTTCAGTGAAATTAGCCTTAAAACTGTGAAGGAGAGTCATGGTATCAGAAATATCGTAAAATGACAGAATGCCAGCAGGCCAATCCAAATACACACCAATTGTTTTACCGGCTTCTGCGTTTAATTCAGTCTCCTCGTTATCGTGCCATGCCGAGGTATGTGTAGAACAGCAAAACAAACTCCATGACTTATCATTACAGCCAAGAAAACACTCATCATTATCTCCTTTTCTGCTGATTCCTTCGTATGTGACTCCTATTTCAACAGTTTCACTCCACTCCACTTCCCAGTAGAAGCGATTTCCAGAGAGTCCTTCTTTAGACAGAATTTGAAAGCAGGAGTCAAACTGGTGTGGACTATCTGAGAAGATTTGTTTATCTTGTTCCCATGTCACTACTGTATTCTCTTCAGATAAATAGAGATTTGTGTGTGCTGATTTAGGGTCCAATGTGAGCTGACAGTGATCTAAATACCAAAAGTTAATTAGAAAAAAAGATAAATGAGAGCATTATCCTTAAAACTTGTGACTTGTTACATCTGGAACCAGTTGTTCAGAAAGTTGCATCCTAATGCATTGTCTCATTAAGAAATGCACATCATTCAAGAAATGCTGCAGATAAAATCCAGACCAGTTTTAGCATTCATTTGACACTAGTATATAATGTCTTGTACCTGTGTTAAGACAAAGTGGGCATTGCACCCTTCAGCTAGGCTTTCAGTTGCACATAAGGTTGAACAGACTTACCAGAGATGCAGACAGATAGGCAGTAACCAGTCAGCTAAAGATCTACATTCTCATCTTGCATTGCTACCATACAACAAGTTCATGATTAAATGTGTCAAGTAAATGTCCATCTTTCGCAAGCTTTAAACTAATTTGGAGAACAAAAGCCCTGAGTAAAGCTTGACAGCTGCACCCAATTACTATACATTAAATCAAGGCTAAGTCAAATGTGACATCACACAAAATTTTCAAAAATTTTGAAAACTAAATAAAAATGCTGGTAAAATCAAGAAGCTCCAGAAAATATCTAAATGAGTTGTTACGCATGCATGTCCACAGGCTCCATATAGGCTTTGTCAAGGTATGGAATAGCTCGTAGGGATGAGAGGGGGAGCTATTGCTGTCAGTGTCATCTCCTTCTCTCCCTACAGTATCAGTATTCAGCCTTCATGAAAGCTTCTCAGAAGAAGGTGTCATTTCTGGCAAGAGCAACCTGTGGGATAAAGCAGATCTCCACTACCATAGTGACCCAACTACTGGCTAACCAGCCTAACTACACTGTTTTGAGTTTAATCCCTGCTTTGTGGGATTTTTGATTTTTGTTTGACAATAAATGGGACAAAAGAGTTGACGCTTCAAATTTTTCCATTTTGTGCAGCTGTCATTCCTGCACCCAGCCAGATTGTGTAGTGAATCATGAAATCAAACTTTAACATTTTTAACATTTTTGTTATTGTCTTACAACGTCTAAGCCAGTCCTTGCTTTGGGATATTTATGATTTACCAGGGGGAGCGATAGGGGCAGCGTTGACCATTTCATCTGAGCCATTCTCTCAGGAATGGACAAGCAAACCTCTGAAACTGACCAGCTAGCCGGGGAAATACAGTTGACTGGAAAATGAACAGGCCACAACTGAACAAAGCAACTGGGGGATGGCCCAGACAGTGTCCAGGAGATGTGTCCGTGGCTGCTAAACCACACAAGAGAAAAGATTCTCTTTTCTATCATGAAATAAGCAGACCAAAATAATGATCTGGTACTTGTGGATGTTTACTTAATGTACCTCATTTAAGTTGCTTTAACTTAAAATAATTGTTCCCTGGCATTACTTACATTTTTCTTGTCACATTGAATCTGTTAGATGTCACTAGATGTCACTAAAATACAATTATTTTAGGTTCTGTTCTTTCAACAGAAACATAATCCGTCTCAGGGACTGTTTTCATTACTCTCTTATTTTATATTAATCTTACTCACATTTAAAACATTTATAATCCTCAACACATAGTATTCCCATTTCCCCTATGCACAGATAAATTAAGTTAATTTAACTGATTAAAATTATCAAGTTTTATGTACATGACTATCCCATATTTACATAAAACTTGCAAATATGACAACACATTCTGAGGGATCTCCATATCTTTGTAAAGCTGGAAAGAATGTTAAAAACTTTTAGCAAATGATTTTTTTTCCCAAAGGCCATGGGTTTTGTGGGGTTATGGAAGCCATTTAATAATACATTTAATGATACATTTTTAAACATATGTTGCCTATCCTATATCAGAAAAGTATCTTTTTCTCTGTTTCCAATATAACAATATAATTAGTGTCATGATTATATGAAAAATGCAATCATCCAAAATAAACCTAGTTTACCCTATGCAGTAATAAGTGAACTACAATATGCTTATTAAACAGAACAGTATTGATATAGTTTGAATATAAATTATAACCGATATATGTTTTCTTCAACATAGCAAATTAATATTCAAAGCACTTTAAAGGATTTCAACATAAACGAATAAATCAATTAAATGTAAGACTGTTGCTTAATGAAACCCAGCAAACCTTTTCGATGGCTAGTTGATTATTTTTCATTGGTTTAACCTAAAACAGTTCATATTTTCTCCAAATTACCACATCTCATTTACTCAAGAATTTTTTGTGGAACTAGTTGAAGAAAGAGTTTTAGGTTAGTTCAACAAACTATTTTTATGAGTGTGAAGAGAGTGGACTAGAAATGATCAACTTTGAGAAAGTCGAGTGTAACTAGTTTATGTGTCACTTGACACTACACATCTAGCACTATGAGGTTGTGTGGTTTGCCAGCACTCACACTTGTACTTTGCTTAATATCTTGGGTATATTGTCTATGATGAGTAAAACTGTAACTTTTCTCGTGCCTGTTCTGGTGCTCTGAGGTCATAGATGTGAAAGGTAATGTAACATATGAGGACTATAGCAGGGATTTGGAGACATTTTGTTAAGGTCTATATAATAATAAAGAATATAAAGGTGGAACAGGGTTACCCTAGGACCCTAACATGACACAAAAACAAACTTAGGGCAGCTTATTCTATATTATACATGTGTCTATCTGTCCTCTTGTTTTTATGCTACTGAATATAAGCAATCATAAAATGTATACAGTCCTATTTATTATTAACTAGGCATCCCCATTTTCATAGTAGTGAAAAAGGACAGTGAGGAGGGCCCTGCCAGGCTCCCCACTCCTGACTTCACGCTTCCCCCTCCCTTCAGCCCGCGGCTTCTGTTTCAGATTAGCGTGAATATATCACTCCTGCAAGCGAACTATTATTCTTAGTGTGATGAAGTCGCAAAATCAACTAGAATGTTCAAGCAAATTATAGAAAAAACCCGATCTAAATCCATTAAGTAGTTCTCTCATGAAAAGTGGACAGACAGACGTATGATTTTATATATAGAGATGTGTATTATTCTGAATCTTAAAACAAATGTGGTTCATCTACCTTGCTATAAGTCGAAGGTCTGGGAACACCAGTCTACAGAGGAAGGCAAGGAATAAAAAAGTGTAAGTCTCACTGAAATGTCTCATCAACTATTGGCATTGGCAAAGTGAGCTGATTAATAGTCAATTGATTAGCATCAATCAATTTCTTTTCTCCCTCAGCCCTGGAATTTGCTATTGAGTCACATTGTTATAATTTTGAGCATATAACCAGGGTGGGAATACATGAAACAATGAGGAGCCAGCATCATTTATTTATTGAAGATGCTGGGAGCAACTCCAAGCAGAAATTGTGAAGTATTCATTAGCCATAATTCTTCCACACATAACTTCTTAGGTGTTTTTATTGTACTTCAATGAATTGTGGGGATGAACTAGAAAATCGAAATGGGTTTCACATTTCTCTGTTCTTATTTATTTCTGCATTTAATCACTCACTTTTAGATTAGATTAGACAGAAGTTCATTTGTCCCCATTGGGAAATGTGGCTTTTTACAGAAGCTTTTTAAATAAATACATATATAAATAGGTAGATAAATAAATAAGCAAACCAATGAATAAATAAATATATGCACACTATGGTCTGAACACACACCAGAATGACTAAAAAACAAAAAAAGAAAAGAAAGAATACTTCTGACTTGGCTGTCATGGTCACAGTGAGACGTTATGCAGTCATATTGCTGTTGGCATAAAGTACTTGTTGTACTTCAGCATAATATAAAGGAAAAACAATTTTTTGAAATCTCTGTTGCAGCTGAACAGCCCTTTTTAAATGACTTACTGTAAATCGTGTCATCTCTCTCAGCTGCACCTAGAAATTAGGAATGATTGTGTATTGGGGAGAAAAAATGACAGCCTTCTGCTGTGTCCATCACAGCTCTTGTCCCTTTGACCAAAGGATGACACTTTTGCCAGAAGTCAGTACATGACTCAGTTTGACTACCCATGAGGTTGGTGGTGCATCTCCTCATTCTGCTTTGGTTCTGAGCTCAGGAATTAAAATAATGCACTTATTTAGCACAGCCCACCAGAGATTACTTCTGTGAACTAATGTACACCACCTGCCGACATACCATGAGTTGGGCTATTTAATGGGAATCTGTATTTCTTGGTGTGAAGTCTATCACTTTTATATAGATTTCTCTGGTTTCCAATCATAACACTGACATGGGGAAATGTCTGATATGCACTATATGGCCAAAAGCATGCAGATATCTCTCCAAATTATCAATCTGAGGTGTTTCAGCCGCTCCCTTTGTTATCAGGTACATACTATAATATTAAGAACATAGTCATGGCAATTTCCATTGACAAATATTGGAAGTAGAATGGGTCATGTTGAAGAATTCACTGAATTTAAACATGGCTAGATCATAGGATGCCACCTTTACCAGAAGTCATTTCATGAACTTTTTACTCTGCTAAATCTGCCCCAGTCAACTGTAACAGCTATTATTGTAAAGTAGAAGAATCTAGAAGCAACAAGAGGATGGTTACAAATGGTAAACCACGCAAATCTACAGTGCTGAGTGCTCTCTGTGTTATCACTTACAACAGACTGCCTCTGGAAGAAACCATATCATAACAACGGCATGTGTTAATGTGTTTTAACAAAATTAAAATTGTCATTTAGAGAACAATGCATTTCTTTTATACATTAACAGCACATAGCCATTTTATAAATATCATGATATTCTGGCTGATACTTCAAAGAATGGAGAATTATACAAGGATAAAAAGGATATATTGTAAACACCTCAAATATTTGAAAAAATCATATAAATTCTTACATTTCATAAAGTCATCTTTGTTCCATGACTCTGAGAGACCTTGAATGCATGGTGGATTTGCAATTACTGAAGAAAGCAAGACAAAAAGTATAGTTTATTAAAGACAGGTGGCTTTTCATTTTAGGATAAATAGTACCTCAGCCATGACATACCTAAGAAGAATGTACAAATTTTAAACACACACCTGGATTTACTTCCCACTTGCTGATCTTCTCCAAACCTTCTTTTAATCTGAATAATTCTTCCATAAATTCTTCAGAACGAAAGTCTGTACTTACAGTGATATCTGGGAGAACTTCATCTTGAAGTGGAATGCACACTGATGGGAATGTCTACTGGAAAAGACAAGTTGCTTAAAACAATTAAATTCTTTTATACACATTAGATATCCTTGGAAGTGGCGCTCTCACCTGAAGGAAGTAGATGTGATCATCTGTCCCCAAAAGATCAGTCATTTCAGCATGTCTCCTATTCAGCTCCTCAATCTCTTCTTCCAATTGTTCAATAATTCCTTCAGCCCGCTCCACTTCTCTCTTTGCTTGCTTTCTAATACTCTCAGTCATCTTCTTTTGGGTTTCCTCAATGGTGCAGATCAGATCAGCAAGGCTCTTCTCAGTTTCTGTTATTTCTGTTTCTTCACAGTTCTGAAACATTTGATTAAATTGTTCACTTCTATTTTTTCATATATTTTTTTAAATGCTTTCACTGAAAATTGCAGAATATATGCATAATTCATGTGCTAAATTCATTTTTAGAAACCACATCATTCATATTTTGCAAATGTAAAGAAATTTTTAAAAAGCTGACTTGCCTGAAATGCCAAAAATATACCTTTATCATCTTTTTCTTAAATTTAAACAGTTGATAGAAACTGAGTGATAAAATTGAATTCCATTGTCACCTTCTCCTAAAGATCATCGTTTACTGGAATCAAAATCACATTCTTTAAATGAAGGTAAAATGAGAAAATCCCTTTGATGAAAAAAAGCAATGTCAGAAATGTCAATTAAAAATAAATTTTCTGCAAAATGAATGGTGAAAAAATAAGTCAAATAATGGATTTACATCTCTACCATTTTTTTGTTTACTTTTTATTCTTTTTTTAATAAAATATTTGAAAGTCTGCCTTCCTAATCTCCATAATCCAATTAGAAGGTGGCCAGTGCTGGATTCTCTCAAGAGTGTAAAAGTACAAGTTGAAAAAACAGAGGACAGGCAGCTAGTTCTAAAGTACACTTGCATCTATGCCCACTTACAATTGGCCAGTTTAGATTCATTAATAATCCAAAAAACTGAACATTCAGAGAAATCCCACATAGACCCAAGGAGAGCATGAAAGTTCCACATGGTCAGTGACTGGTTCTGAAATCAACACCAGGCCCAGAGATGTGAAACATTAGTCACATCGCCACTGTGTTGCCATTTGAATGTTAGGAACATTGTAAAGTCTTAAATGTGTTTTCTTGTATTTGTTATTGCTAGAGAAATATAGTTTCCCACTTATAATCAAGTGAGAGGTCATCATCACCATAGGGCTACAACATTTCATGATATCAGGAGTTAAAATAAAATTTCATTGTGGAAAATTAGACTATTTGAATATCTCTGAATATTCAGCCCCATCTCTATATTGTGAAACTAGCCTTTCATCTGTGTTAATATGTAATAGCATTGCTTTTAAGACCAAAACTGTGCTCTTTTCATTTGCTTAAGTTTGTGTTTTTTTTTTTTTGCCTCATGTTATCTTCGAGTGTATATGCCACTTTTTCCTTTTATTTTGTTACTGTAATAATTTCTACAGATATAAATTCTCAAGAACTTCATTACTTTGTGGCTTATTCAAAACATACCAAACGTACTTAAACATCCCCCGAGAGCAACTTCTCCTAACCATCCAAGAACAGTTTGGTGACCAACAATGCCTTTTCCAGCATGATGGAGTAATGTGTCGTAAGGCAAAAGTGATAACTAAGTGGCTCGGGGAACAAAACATTGAAATTTTGGGTCCATGGCCTGGAAACTCCCCAGACCTTAAACCCATTGAGAACTTATGGTCAAACCTCAAGAGGCGGGTGGACAAACAAAAACCTACAAATTCTGACAAACTCCAGACATAGATTATGCAAAAATGGGCTGCCATCAGTCAGGATTTGGCCCAGAAGTTGACTGGCAGCATGCCAGGGCGAACTGCAGAGGTCTTCAAAAAGAAAGAAGGGCCAACACTGCAAATATTGACTCTTTGCATAAACTTAATGTAATTGTCATGAAACGCCTTTTAAACTTATGAAATGTTTATAATTATACTTCAGTACACCATAGAAACATCTGACAAAAAGATTTAGAAACACTCAAGCAGCCAACTTTGTGAAAACCAATACTTGTGCCATTCTCAAAACTTTTGGCCACGACTGTATATTTTTCAAACTCTTGCTTACATTCTGGTCTTTACTCTCAGTCTTCCTTTAATGCACCATTCCAGCTTCAAACCAGTTAAGCAAGGGTGGGATGTGAACATTTACATCTAGACTTCTGGTAACATTGAGACTACTTCAGGAACTACTGTTGGATTATAAAAGTCCCAGTGCTGCCAGGACAGATATTGTTGATCTGTGGAATCACTGCTGAGCAAAATCTTTCCAAATGTTGTTAAAATACTTAAATTAGTAGAATCCCACTGGGCATAAGCAGAGGTGCTTTGCTGCTAGCTGTAATTTTTGAAAACAACATTAGATTTCTAATAGTGGTCTGTGCCCTCAATGAACAGGTTGCCCCTTAAGCATTCCCTTAACAAGTTTATTCTGAGTTTAAAAGATAAAGACTATAGGTTATAAGTCAACTTTTATTCAATCATGCTTACCTTAATCAGTTTTATAGCCTTCTGCATCTCCTCTACCTTTTTATTTCTCTCCGCAACTCTCTGCTGGATTTCAATCAAAGTTGTTGACATCTGAGTCTGTGTGAAAACAAAAGGGAAAATCAAGTTCACAACAGCATGCAACTATGTATTTAATATCATCAAACCCCCTAAAAACTAAATATACTGAGTTTAGTATTTTGTTATTGCCAAATTGCACACAAAACAAATTTTGGGGGCACTTTCATAATATTGTATGCAAAATGAAGCTGTGCTGTTTTGCTGAGTGCAGCGAATACTAACACAAAACCAATTTAGAGTTGACTGTTATCTAACCTGTATATATTTAAAAAGACAAAATCAGAGGGGTGAGGGGTACATGTAAATTCCACAGAGGTGGTCTCAAAATTAAGTGTGGAGCTGGTGAAAATCATGGCAACATCAGGTTGGAACAAATATATATATTATGGCGAGTGGCTGGGGGTGGTACCCAGACGAGACGCTAAGGAGGACCGGAGGAGGGCTTACACCTCTTCCAGACCACGAGGGGGCGACCACCCTGGTGGCTTTGGGGACCACGGGAACTGGGCTTGGAAGCTCAACCCTATAGGGGCTGTGGTCATCACCGATGCCTGAAGAGCCCTGGTCCTCAGCACTTCCGCCACACCCGGAAGTGCTGTGGGGGAGATGAACAGGGACAGTGCTTCCGGGTTCGAAGTCGGTACTTCCACCACACTGGGGAGTGCCGGCGGAAGCTAACTAGGAGGTACATGGAGCACGTCCGGGTGATTATATAAGGGGCCGCCTCCCTCCATTCGTTGGCTTGAGTCAGGAGTGGAGAAGGACGGAGCTCGAGAGGAGAGGAAAGCAGGTGGCCTGAAGAGAAAGGAATCATTGCGTATAGAGGCCCTGGCCATCGGACCTTACTTTTATTCTATGTTAATTAGTGTTCCCTAATTCTATTTTCTTATTTATTTTGTCTTTTTTCTCTTTTTTCATCATGTAAAGCACTGTTGTTGATATTGTGTTTGTGTGTATATATACACACATATACAAATATGTATATTTATTGCAACCTCAAAGGTGCACCATCGAGCCCCAAACTACGGACACAATGCTACTCAACAAAATTCTGGGCCCAAATAAAATGTTTTTATTTCATATCAACACTTTCAAATAAGCACCAGCCAAACTGCTCAAAAACAGGTTCTCTTCCTCCTTCTGCCTCCTGTTGAGTGTCATCCACTGCTTCCCAACTCTGACCCTTCGAGGTGAAGCTGCAGGCTTCTTTTAAACTGGACTGTGACTGCTTCCACTGTCCAAGAATTGGTCATTCACAGTACCCACATGGACCCCAAGTCTCATGCCACCCTGTGGGTGTCTCAACTGGGTTTAGCCTGGAGGAACACTGCCACCTGCCATGTAGGGGAGTGAATTGCTCCTGGTACTCATGTTCGTCCGCTCCATTTTTCTCTGTGTTGCAAATGAAGAATTTAAGGTGTTTAGGTCAGACTGAGTCTCTTCTCCTGCTCTTCTTCCACTATGGCATCCAATCTGGGCAAGAAATCATCCTTCATCTCAGGCCTGATCTTCCTCTCGGGCACTTACTATATAGTGGCTGATGTCTGACACATCCAGGAGACTGGAATTAAATCATGGCCATTATAAAATCAGATTAGATGGGTGCAGAAAATTGAAAAATAAAAGGCCAATCATTCCAGTTCAAGGAAACTGAAGGCAGAAACCCAGCAGCATCAAGTCAGACTTTCATTGGGCGAGTCACCAATCCATGCTATTTCCCTTTAAGTGCTTATTATCTCAAAATTAAAATGAATATACTGTATTTTCTTGAAGGACATTTCTGTATTTAAACAACAATATTAGCTCACCTGTTTCTCAGCTCGCTCGGTTTCCAGCTCCACACTCTCATGACCCTTATGTTCAGCCAGCATACACAACAAACAAATGCAGGTCTGATCCGATTTACAAAACACTTCCACTGTTTTCTCATGTTGCACACAGAGCTTTTGCTGCAGGTTTTTAGTTGCATTAATCACTTTGTGTTTTTTAAGTGCAGCAATTTCGAAGTGGGGCTGCCCATGTGTCTCGCAGAAAGAAACCAGACAAGTGAGGCAGGACTTCACAGCTCTGAGCTTCTTTTCGGTACAGAAATCACATTCCACATCAACAGATCCAGCATAACGTTGAGGTAAAAATAGTTTAGTTGAATTTACTGACTTCACAACTTCATCCAACAGGGTGTTTCTGCGCAGGTCCGGCTTTGAAGTGAAGGTCTCTCTGCACTGAGGACAGCTGTACACATCTGTAGAATCCCAGCAGCTGCTAATACACTTCATACAGAAATTGTGTCCACATGGTATGGAGACAGGGTCGCTCAAGATTTCCAGACATACTGAACAGGAAAACAGATCTTTTGAGCCACAAATGCCTCCTTCTGCCATTATGTTTTTGAGAAAAGTCAAATGACAGATTTCAGAAGAATAGAAACAGAAAGTAGATTAATCCATTTGAGAAGTAGGGATTGATGCTGAGAAGCAAATAGGGAGCACATTCTTTATTAGTAAGCACTCAATGTTAAAGCTGCTGGTCTGTTTTAGTGATTATAATACATATTTTTGTAATGCTGTTGTTCGAAATTAAAGAAACATTATATTATATATGGAATGACTTTAGACAGAAGCAGGAACTGCCAGAATCATTGTATTTAAATCATTATGTGAGCAGAAAGGTGCACCCCCATAACTCTGACACAGTACAACAGCCCAAACAGGAAAAGAAAATTTCTTTACAGCATCAGAAGCACTTGAAAGCAATGAACCTCAGTAAAATTAAACAGATACTACAGCAGGGGAGAGGCCTAGAGCAGGGGTTCTCAAAGTTGGTCCTGGGGGCCTGCTGTGCCTCCAGGTTTTCGCTTCAACCAGATTCATAATCAG
>JANRMT010059079.1:0-12689 GCA_026402145.1 Polypterus bichir lapradei
GATGCTTAACGATGAGAATATTTTATGAAGCTCAATGATTTTTTTTTTCTTTCTGGAGTTTTGGTGTTGTATTAAACAAAAAAAAAAAAAAAAAAAAAAAGACCCACACCCCCAGTTCGTATTTAAACCCAAAGAGCTCCAAAGAACCCAAAGCATGGACGAGTAGCTCGAGGTTGGAAACAGAAATCCCGCTTAGGAATCTTTTTCACATGTCTTTAGCTTAATATCGGTGTAATTTCAACAATTTAAAAAAAATGTGGTGTAATTAAAAAAAACGAAAACACTACATAATAGATAGTTCAACATTAAAGGTACATAAAATCTGTCAAAAGATTGATTGATCAGTATGAAAGACACAGGAAGATAAATAGATATAAAAGGCACAGTTTACTAGACAGATGAATAGATATCAAAGGCACAATATAACAGATGCATCAAATTATCAACAGATATACAATACAATACAATTTATTTTTTTGTATAGCCCAAAATCACACAAGAAGTGCCGCAATGAGCTTTAACAGGCCCTGCCTCTTGACAGCCCCCCAGCCTTGACTCTCTAAGAAGACAAGAAAAAACTCCCAAAAAAATACCCTTGTAGGGAAAAAATGGAAGAAACCTCGGGAAAGGCAGTTCAAAGAGAGACCCCTTTATAGGTAGGTTGGGCGTGCAGTGGGTGTCAAAAAGAAGGGGGGTCAATACAATACAATACAATACACAGAACAGAACAAATCCTTAATACAGTATAAAAATCAAAATTTTAGAAATACGGAGTAGAATTTAACAGTAGATGATATCACAGAATATGATTTGGATTTGTTTAGAAAATATGAAAGGCACTATAAAATACAGACAGACAGATAGATAGATAGATAGATAGATATGTGAAAGGCACTATAAAATACAGACAGATAGATAGATAGATAGATAGATAGATAGATAGATAGATAGATAGATAGATAGATATGAATGCAGTATGACTAGACTGGAATTTATGGATCATTCTATCCTGATATTCTTACAATTATATTTATTCTATTCAGGTCAAAGTCTATTAGAATGAACTCTGTTTTAACAAAATCCTCATTTTAATGATTTTTTTTTTTTTTTTATAAAATTCGTTCTAATGTTTTCTTTTTTTTTGGTTCTAGCCAATTTCCCATAGAACTAATGTTAAAAAAAACTCATTACAGCGAAACCTGTTTTATCTGCAAAATTCAATATAACAAAGTAATTTTCCATTAAAATAAAAAAAAAAAATCAAAAAGCAGCAGCAAAACACGTTCATTTCTTCTGGCCTTGGCCCAAAACTGGTGATGCAGGAGCTCCACTGAACAGCCAATTGGATTGTGTCAAACAGACAGTCTTGTGCAGCGGAGTGGAGCTCAAAAAGGGTTAATGCGGACCTGAGAATTTGTGGGCGGATCTAGGGGGCGGGATAACTGTCAATCAAATTTGACTTCAGCTTCAATCGTAGAGCGCCGGCAGTTCACTGCAGGTCGACTCTGTCGTTTATTTCCAGGCTTCTCGAGGTTTGGTTTGAGGATTCATTTTTAGCTCGCCCTTCAGCAAAAGGGCTAACCGTTGAGCTTCCCTCATGTTTCTGTTATGTTACGTGTTTCATAAATTCACTGAGATTTTACCCTGTGAACACCTGCACACCATAATCTTTTTTTTAAAAAAAAAGAGAAAAATATTGCTTTGAATTTTGTGATTGCAAATGTATACATTCGTCCATCCATCCATTATCCAACCCGCTATATCCTAACCACAGCCAATCCCAGCCAACACAGGCCGAAAGGCAGGAAACAAATTCTGGGCAGGGTGCCAGCCCACCACAGGGTGCACACACCCACACACCAAGCACACACTAGGGACAATTTAGAATCGCCAATGCACCTAACCTGCATGTCTTAGGACTGTGGGAAGAAACCCACGCAGACACGGGGAGAACATGCCAACTCCACGCAGGGAGGACCCAGTAAAGTGAACCCAGGGCTCTTTACTGCAAGGCAGCAGTGCTACCACTGCTCCACCATGCCGCCCTTTATACATTCAACGCTTCTTATTTTCAAATATAACCTTCATATTTTTATATACAAAATTTTCACAGGTTAAAAAAAAAAAGGAGTGACTTACAATAAATAAAAAACAACTGGCAGTCATAGATAGAGAGAGACAGCCAATATTTAGGTGACATCGCCATTTATGAGAGGGGCCGTGTAGATAGACAGATACTTTATTAATCCCAAGGTACTCTGGACACCCGTTTTTTGCCATTTCTGTTACTAAAATGGAGCACACAAAAGGTCTCTGCACCCTCATCACTGTCCATGATATGGACATCAAGGTGTGTCATTTTGCAAACTCAAGGGGTGTGCGGACAGCAGACACCAAGCGCAATCCCCTTGACCATTAACCCTAACTCTAAGGGAATATAAAAGGACTGAGGTCAGAGAGACAACTGTTGTCCAAAGCTCATTATACCCAACCCTAACCACAAGGGCTTCAGCAATGACACCACCAATTTACTTTACAGAAAAACCTGGAACTTCTCGCTGCCTTTGATGCGGGCAACAAGAAAAAGGGAATTGCCATCACCATCATCAGCTGTATCAACTGTAAGTGCCTTAAGGCCACAAAGTATGTTCTAATTTTATTATAACGAAATCCCCATTATACTGAATTGTTTTTTCAGTTCCGAGCACTTTGTTCTAATGGAATTTGACCTGTATTATATTTATGATGTAAATATCAGTCTGGGGGACAATTATGAAACAAGTGCTACAGGACAAGTTAGGAAAATTGACCATCACAAGTGAAGAGCTTTAGACCAAACAGAACAATGTCAGACTTCGGAAGATTGTGTCAAAATTTCATGCAATACTGTGTGAGGAGCCATAGTCATGGGAGAGTCGCCAGAAATCAGTAGACACTTCTAGGGGAAAGTCAAGAAGAAAGACAGAGCTGAAGAACATCGAAAAGAAGCAAAAAAAAAAAACAAAAAAAAAAACAAAACATGAAGCCAGGGGTCAGAAGTAAAGCAACAGTTAGAAAATGGAAGGCTCTAAATACGAGATAAGCAGTCCCACATCTGATTGACTTAACTGACTCACTTTGTTGATCAGTCCCTTAACAGATTTATCCTGTTAGACCTCATTTTGTTCATCGGTCCTTTAATCGACTGTCCTATCGATTCACTTGCCAAGTCTCATTTTTTTGATCGGCCTCCCTTATCGACTCTCCTATTTGTTCACCTTCTAGGCTTCACTTTGTTGATTAGTTCCTTATGTTCTATCAACACACCTGCAAGACTTCATTTTGGTGACTGATTCCCTTGCTGATTGTCCCATTGATTCACCTGCTAGGCCTTGCTTAGTTGATCGGTGTCATGGCTGACTGTCCTTTCAATTCACCTGCTGGATATCATTTTGTTGATCGGTCCTTTAATCGACTGTCCTATCGATTCACTTGCTAAGCCTCATTTTTTTGATTGGCCTCCCTTATCGACTTTCCTATTTGTTCACCTTCTAGGCTTCAATTTGTTGATCAGTCCCTTGACAGATTAGCCTGCTAGACCTCATTTTGTTGATCGGTCCTTTCATCGGCTCTCCTGTTTGTTCACCTTCTAGGCTTCACTTTGTTGATTAGTCCCCTATGTCCTATCAGCACACCTGCCAGACTTCATTTTGGTGACCAGTTCAATCGCCAGTTGTCCCACTGATTCACCTGCTAGGCCTTGCTTTGTTGATCGGTGTCATGGCTGACTGTTCTTTCAATTCACCTGTTAGGCCTCACTTTGATGATTGGTTCCACAACCAATCGTTCAATCTATTTATGTGGTAAACCTCACTATTTTTGATTGTCCCCTGACAGATCGTTCTCTAGATTCAACAGTTAGGCTTCACTTTGTCAATAGGTCCCCCAGCTTACAGTCTTACCAATTCATCTGCTACACCTCACTATTTTGATTGATTCCATGATCGATTGTCCTATTGATTCAACGGCTAGGTTTTGCTTTGTTAACTGGCATACTGGCTGACTCTTCTTTTGATTCACCTGCAAGGCCTCACTTTGCTGACCAGTCCCCTGACTAATGGTCCTATCGATTCGCCCGCTAGACTTCAATTTGGTGATCGACCCCCTGGCCAATTGTCCCATCGATTCACCTACTAGTCTGTGCTTTGTTGATCGGTCCTCTGGTTAACTATCCTATCAATTTGCCTGCTAGACTTTGCATTCTTGATTGCTCCCATGGCTTACTGTCCTCTTGGTTCACCTGCTAGACCTCATTTTGTTGATCGGTCCTTTAATCGACTGTCCTATCAATTCACTTGCTAAGCTTCATTTTTTTTTGATCAGCCCCTGATCGACTCTCCTATTGATTGACCTACTAGACTTCACTTTGTTGATCAGGTCCCTGGCTGACTGTCCTATTGATTCACCTGCCGTGCTTTAAATTGTTGATCGATTCCCCGACCAAATGTCCAATTGATTCACCAGCTAGGCTTCACTTTGCTGATTGGTCTCTTAACCAAGTGCCCAATCAGTTCACCTGCTATACCTCACTTTGTTTATCGGCCCCCTAGTTCACAATCGTACCAATTCACCTGCTAGACCTCACTACGTTGATCGATTTCATGACCAATTATCCTATCGATTCACTCGCTAGGCTTTGCTTTATTGATTGGTACCCTGGCTGACTGTCCTATTGATTCACCTGCTAGGCCTCACTTTGTTGATCAATTCCATGAGCAATTGTCCAATCGATTAATTTGCTAGACCTCCCTTTGTGGATTGGTCCCCTTACCAATTGTCCTTTCGATTCATCTGCTAGGCTTTGCTGTGTTGAGTAGTCTCCTAGCGAACTGTCTGATGTATAGGGTGGTCCAGATCTAATTATGCAATTTTCATTACGCTATAACTTATTAAGTTTATTACATAGAAAATCACCCGAAAAATCACACACCATCAAGAAGTGTGTGAACTGACGACATGAAGAATCGTCTTCACGCCAAACTGAAATCGTCCCCGCATAAATCAAAATCATCCAGATGATCTGGATCTGCATAATTAGATCTGGACCACCCTGTATGAGTCACATACTGAGCCTCGTTTTGTTCATTCATCTCCTGACTGAATGTCCTCTGACCTGTTATGCCCCACTTTGTTGATACATGGATCCTACTCTGTGTCGTTTCTCTGCATTGGCACAGACACTGGAAAAAACTAATTCTTCTGTCCATAAAATAATTTGTCAAAATGTGATTGGAAATTTTATAGTGATTCAACGGTCATTGGCATACCCCTAGACCACCTTATTTTACTTCAGATGATAGAGTTGTGTCCTCTAGTGCATCTAGTGTCCTGAGGTTTAATCTTGGGTTCAGTCATTGTCCATGTGGTGTTTTCTCTATGTGTTTTTCTTTAGTTTTTTTTGTCCTACACCCCAGACCCTAGCAAGGTCCTTCCTATGGTCTTCCTCAATAGGATCAGTGATCACTTGATCACCTACCAACATCAGGAGCAGTCTGGTTTTATGCCTAAGAAATCTACTATTGACCGAATTCTGGCACTGAGGGTTCTCATCGAGTTTTTTTGCAGCTTTTGTTGATTTTCATAAATTGTTCAACTTGGTTGACTGAATTACCCTGTGGGACATCCTGAGACTTCTCTGGATCTCCCTGAAGTCGCTGGATGCCATGTCCAGCCTTAACACTCGTATTGTGAGTGCTGTGCAGAATGGAGGCAGAACCTTGCCGTTTTTCCCAGTTGATTCTGCGGTTCATCAGTAGCGTGTTTTTGTTCCTACTCTGTTCATCGCTTACATGGACTGGGTGTTGGACAGGGTTGTCATCTATTAGGGAAGAAAGATTCAATGATCTTGACTTTGCTTATGATGCTGTGATCTTCGCAGAGTCATTGTAGGTTCTGGTTGGGACTCTCGAGAGACTGAGCGAGAAGTCTGAGTGTCTGGACTTGTGAGTGTCCTGGATAAAAACCAACATCCAGGCCTTTAATGACCTCTTGGGCACACCATCAGAAGTGTGTCTGTCTGCGGAGAGAGTGTCGACCTCGTCGAGTGGTTTATTTACCTCGGCGGTGACGTTCATATCTCTGGTGATTCTTCCTATGAAGTCAGTAGAAGGATTGGGAGAGCATGGGGGGTCATGAGGTCGCTGGAAAGGGGTGTGTGGCACATCTGATATCTCTACCAAAGGACAAAGGTCCAAGTCTTTAGAGTCCTGGTGCTTCCTGTTTTGCTAAATGGTTGCAAGACATTAATGCTATCCAGTGACCTGAGATGAAGACTGGACTCCTTAGGAATGTGTCTCTTCAGAGAATCCTCGGCTTCCTCTGCTTTGACTTTGAGTTAAGCAAGCAGTTGCTCACGGAGTCCCAAATGAGGCACATTACCTGCATTGTGAGTTATGGCAGTATGGCCATGTGATGCAATTCCCTGAAAGCAATCCAGTTCACAGGATCCTCATTGTTGAGGACCCAAGCGGCTGGACCGGGCCAAGGGGAAGCCCACATAACACCTGGCTGTGGAGGGTGGGACTGGACGGCGTCTCTGCCTGGAGGGTTGCCAACCGGGATCCCGAGCTGTTTCATCATGTGGTAGGTGTGCCAATGTGCTGTACCAGAGCATGCTTCTCATCCTGACCTAATCTGAAACCCCAAACACACATGTCCAGATAATTGGCAATTCCAAGAAGTCATTGTATGAGGGTGAATGTGTATGTGTGTATGGTCTCTGTGATGACATTTCCTGTACAGAACTGGTATCCGCATGGTGCCTAACTCTGATCTGATGAGCTGCATTCCCCTCACATACTCTTGTTTTAGGTAAAGCAAGTTTCATAATGTTACACTAACTACTTATCCTGGGATCAAATCCTAGTCGTTGTTTAAATGGAGTCTGCACTCCCCCCATGTTGGTGTGGGTTATTGTATGGGTGCGCCAGTTTCCATTCCACATTCCCGTGCAGGTTAGACTAACTAGCTTAGGTTAGATTAACTGGTGAATCAGTTTTGTGTGTGCCTTGTGATGGACTGGCCCCCTGTGTGCAGTATCGTTTCCCACTTTGCACCTAGTGTCTGTAGCATGGACTTTATCCCTCCGTGCCCATGATTTGGACTAAGGAGGTCTGAGGGTGTCCCACCTCACCCACATCCTATTAAGAGTCTCCATTGCCACACAGAGCCAATCTACTCAATGCATAATCTGCTCTGCTGTTGTTCTAATTTCATAGAATGCTAACAGCATGTTGCTGTTTATAAAGAATGATTTGCATGAATAATTTCAGTTTGATAAAGACGGGTGGGGGCTTTTGAAGGGAGGGGGGGTTCAAAATCAACCTTAAGATCACCTCCATAATCACACAGGCCCAAATTGCTCATTATTCAAAGGAGACACTGAACAGAAATTCTAATCATGTGCAGTTGTTTCCAGTCTAATCAGCCTCGCCCCCCTCCCAGTTCCTCCCACCCTCGGCACTATTGATATTTCGGTGACAATTTTTTTGTTCCTTTTTAACAGCTGTTATTACAACTTAAGCCTGTTATGTAGAACTCAGTAAACTGGCTCATATGTATTGGGGTTTATTTGAATTTCTTGTCAAAAAGACTTATGTCTTCCTTTAATGTGTTAGCCTTTGTGTTTCCACAAAAAATGGACCCTTACTTGGCATTTAGCTCTTGGTCCTGTCCGCCTGTCAAAACGATTCACTTGCTGGGTTTAACTTTGTTGACTGGTCCCCTGAGCGACTGACTGATCAACTCACATGCTAGGCTTCGGTTTGTTGATTTATCCCCTGGCTGATTGTCCTATCGACTTCCCTGTTGACCTCATTTTGTTGACCGATTTTCTGACCAACCGTCCCATCAAGTCACTTGCTAAGCCTCCCTTTCTTGATTGATCATTTGGCTTGGTTAACTGTCCTATCAATTGACCCGATAGGCCTTGGTCCCCTGGTTGACTGTCCTGTCATCTTCTCTGCTAGACCTCGCTTTGTTGATTGTTCCCTCATGGACTGTCCTGTCGATTCATCTAGTAGGGCCATCCATCTATCCATTATCCAATCCACTATATCCCAACTACAGGGTCACGGGTGCCTGCTGGAGCCAATCCCAGCCAACACAGGGCGCAAGGCAGGAAACAAACCCCGGGCAGGGAACCAGCATCTAGTAGGTCTCATTTTTTTTTAATCAGTCTCCTGGCTAACTGTCCTATCAATTGACCTGCTAGGCCTCGTTTTGTTGATTACTCCCCTGATCGATTGTTTTATTGACTCACCTGCTAGGCCTCAGCTTTTTGATAGGTCCCCTGACTGCATGTCCTTTCCATTCACCTGCTAGGCCTCACTTCCTTGATTGTTCTCCCGACTGGTTGTCCTATCAACTCACCTGCTAGCCTTATTTTTGTTCATTTGTCTTATAAATTCACCTGCTAGTCTTCACTTTGTTGATCAATTGCTCTGAACAAGTGTCCCATCGAGTCACCTATTAGGCCTCACTTTCTTGATTGATTGGTTCCTTAACTGACTGTCCTATCAACCTCTCTGCTAGACCTCATTTTGTTGATGAGTCCCTAATGGATTGTCCTATTTATTTCCCTACTAGGTCTCACTTTGTTGATAAGTCCTTGGACCGACTGTCCCATTGAGTCACATTCTTCACCTTCTTGATTGATCCTATGACCGATTATCCTATCAATTGACTTTCTAGGCCTCATTTTGTTGATCGGTCCTCTGAGCAATTGCTTTCTTGACTCAGTTTATCAATAGGTCCCCCAGGCCGACTATCCTTCAGATTCACCTACTAGGCCTCACTTTCTTGGTTGTCCCATTCAGTCACCTGCTAGGCCTGACTTTCTCGGTCAGTCCCAAGGCCAATTGTGTTATTGATTGACCTGCTAGGCCTCACTTTGTTAAAATTCTGTGTTGTTTCTCTACAGCGCCAGCTTCTGGCCCAAATGCTGGGCTAAGAAGAATCTATTGTTCCTTTCCATTAAATAATTTGTCAGAAGGATTGGGAATCTTCACATCACCAGACCACCTTATATTACTACAGTTTATAGAGCTGTGGAGGCATGACAGCTCAGTAGGTAACACTGCTGCCTCATGGATCTAATATCGCAGGTTTAAATCCTGGGTCCATTCATTGTCTATGTGGCGCTCTCTCCGTGTCTGCGTGGGTTTATTTTCTATACAAGGGGCGGCACGGTGGTGCAATGGGTAGCGCTGCTGCCTCGCAGTAAGAAGGCCCGGGTTCGCTTCCCTGCATGGAGTTTGCATGTTCTCCCCGTGTCTGCGTGAGTTTCCTCCCACAGTCCAAAGACATGCAGGTTAGGTGCACTGGCGATCCTAAATTGTCCCTAGTGTGGATGTGTGTGTGTGCCCTGCGGTGGGCTGGCATCCTGTCCGGTGTTTGTTTCCTGTGTTCGCTGGGATTGGCTCCAGCAGACCCCCATAACCCTGTAGCTAGGATATAGCGGGCTGGATAATGGATGGATGGATGGTACATACATAAACTAACAGAACCCTGTGCTATCGGTCCATTAATCATTGAACAGTGGCCAATTGACGATGGAGGAGAGGGAAACAAAACATTAGGAGCAAAGACTTTGGTTAAGTTCTTCTGACATTGTTTCTTGCTTTATGTATTAGGTTTAAGGCCATGTCACATTTGACGACTTCTCCAGCTGCCTTCATTTACATAATCTTAGAGAGTTGGAGGCAGTTGGCAGCGCACTTCTGTGAAGCCAGTCATTTTATGTGACATGCCCATGATTCCCCAATGCTTGATGTAGTCTCTAGCCGCAGCAGCGAGTTGTGTGAGCACGAGAGCTGACAACCAAAGAAAGCTCAACTGGAAGTATAATACATATAATGCAGCCACGAGGAGTAAAGAACGTGGATGTTTTGTGCCTCATGAACCGAAGAGCAGCTCGTCTGTCTGATGTCTCGTGTTTTACTTACCATGACAGAATGGAAAAAAGAGCCATGACTGCTGCTGATCTACTGTTTCCCACAGGGGTCTATCCTTGTACTGTTACTTTTAAATGTTAAAATGTTTTTAAATTAATGAAATAGATTTCAATATACTTAGCAAACTTGTGAAAGCTGCAGATGATACTAAAATCAGAACAATGGCAGACACAGAGAAGGCAGCAAAACAATTCAAAAAGACTTGGACAAGCTTCAGAACTGAGTAAACACTTGGAAAAAGCAGTTTAACGTAGAAAAGTGCAAAATGCTACACTTGGGGCAAAAGGAACGTCAATTATAAATACATGATGGGAGACACTGATCTACAGGAAGCAACCTCTGAAAAAGACTTAGGGGTTTATGTAGACGCAATGTTTTCATCATCTACGCAATGTGCAGAAGCAGTTCAAAAGGAAAATAAACATTTAGGTTATATCATAAAAACTGTTGAATTTAAATCAAGAGACATTACACTTATATAATGTAGCAATGCCATAGGGATGGGTGGGCGTGGCTGGGCCCAGGCCCACCTTCATTGGCCATAGGCCTAGCCAATCAGTACACTGTATATGAAATTTTTCATTAAATTTTGTAATTGATTGGGTATTTGTTATTTTATGTTTCAAAGTGGTATGTCAAATCCCATTGGTTTACTGCATTTTAAAATAAATAAATAGGGCGATATTACGGTGTATGCAAAACCTGATTGGTAGTAGCCATTAGACAGTTAACAGAACCTTAAGTTGCTTAATTAAGTATTTTCAACAATCATTAAGAGATAGCTTTTTATTTTGAGGGGTTATTTCTGATATATGATTTAGAGGGTGGCGGCAAGGTCCTGGCATTGATTGGCAGGCGGCCCCACTTCCTGTGGGGACCACCCACATAACACATGGAACATTTTAAGCAAAAGAAGATTAAGAGGAGACATGACTGAAGCATGTAAAATTATGAAGACAATCAGTCCAGTGGATCGAGACTGTTATTTTAAAATGAGTTCATCAAGAACACGGGGGGCACAGCTGCAAACTTATTAAGGGTAAATTTCACACAAATATTAGGGAGTTTTTCTTTACGCAGAGAACTACAGACACACGGGATAAGTGACTAAGCAGTGTGTTAGACAGTAGAACTTTAGGAACTGCCAAAACTCAACTTGATGTTACATTAGAAGAATTAAGTGGACAGGACTGGCGAGCTTTGTTGGGCTGAATGGCCTGTTCTCGCCCAGATTGTTCTAGCATAACACAAGCAGCTTATAGACAGGATCAAAAAGAAAGAGGAACTCTGGCTTAAAGGTGACATGAACCTTTTGTACAGCACCATCTCTATCTGCCAATGCACTACTGGATGTCACAAAAAGGGACAAGCATGACGGCGCTAGAAAGTCGGCAAAAACTTGACATGCCCTGGAATTTTCTGCCGACTGGCTCTGGTGAGAAGATCAGCAACTGCCATCAGCAACTCTGACAACTTCAACAACAACTTCAGGTCGTGTAAGGTGACACTGGCAGTAGTCGCGCCTTTATTTGTCTTCCTGGTTCTGACCTCGGCTTAGCACTCATCTCCTGGTTCTTTTTTATCTTTGCCTTCGTGACGATGTGTGTTCAAGAGTGGGCTCTGTGATGGACTGGTGGGTGCCCTCGGTAGGGTTTATTCTTGTCTTATACTCAATCCTGCCAGATTAGGCTCTGCCCCTCAACACGAACTGGATTAAATAGATGTAAGAATATATTAATTTAGCAGATTATAATAAAATATATGGTCATCATCAATTTCTTTTCACTCATCAAGAAAGTAAATTACGCATTATTTAATATGACCATAATGCAAAAAATATCGATTTCTCTATCTGAAACCTTTTTTAGGAGGGACTTGGCACAGCTGGGGTACATTTAAAGAGACGGAGCTGCTAAGGTAACGAATACCTGCTTTGTCAGGAGAAATGTGTTGTTGCAATCTAGACATAATCTCAACATAACGACAGGAAGAAAGCCAGTAGGGGGCGCTCAGTCATACAAACGTCACTCACGAACACTGCGCCAGTTCACAGTGGCCATTCAAGATGACAGCGTGGCTTTGATCTGTGGGAGGAAAAACGGAGTCCCTGCAGTGAGTCTGATCCGCGGAAATAAAAAGGCACACACAACAATTAGCATTTCATTTGTCTATTAGGCCATACTGCAGGACACAAGAACACACAGAAACAAACTTACAAATGATCTACAATTAACTTCATCAACGTACTTTTTGATCTTTTTAAATGTGGTTGCATGTTAATGCACAAATAAAATAGACACCAGCTATACAAGATCATTTTAAATGTCTCAGTCATTCAGCCCAGCGCTGAACTTCTCAACATAAGACTGTGGCTTTCTAGCTTTGTGCTTTTAACATTTTTGTCCAATGGGGGGAAGAAAAGAAAACTAATTTAGATTAACTCAACCAAAGTCAACATCTGAGAGGAAACCATATGGTGCACAATACACTTGGAGTACACAAGCCATCATTGTTTATCACTTAGTGAGCATCCTATCTGCAAAAACAGGTACAAGGATTAGGAACGGTGAGCAGAAGGATCTAAATACACACATCTGTCTGAAGTGGGAGAAGACAGGGTGCTAATTGGGCATGAACCCTTAAAAATAAATGTGTAGCAACCTGCCAACCTGATACATCTGCCGAGAAGAAAAGAAT
>JANRMT010059089.1:0-25836 GCA_026402145.1 Polypterus bichir lapradei
CTCTGAGCATCTCCTGGATGTCTGTTTTTCTCACCAGATCTCTAAGGAAGACACCAGGCACCTTGCGGAGAAAGCTCATGATCTTGTCATGTCGTTCGTTTCCAAAAACCCACGAGCATAGGTAAGGCTTGAGATGCAGATCAACTGTTAAATTGAGAGCTTTGCCTTTTGGCTCAGCTCTTTCTTCCCAACTATGGTTCAGTATGGCAGCCACATCACTGAGCTCGCTGCACCTATCTGTCTGCTGATCTCTCCATCCCTTTATCTTTCACTCTTAACACTTAAACTTGTGGCAGAAAGCATGTAGTTTGCAAATCTATTCAAATTATGAGAGGCAATCAAGAAGTTAAATCATCTCCCTGTTCCAGTGAATTGTGGGATGCAAGCAACACAAAATCCTCAAAAATCAGCAACAGTACAGTCATATGAAAAAGGTATGGAACCCCTCTTAATTCTTTGGATTTTTGTTTATTATTGGCTGAGCTTTCAAAGTAGCAACTTCCTTTTAATATCTGACATGCCTTATGGAAACAGTAGTATTTAAGCAGTGACATTAATTTAATTGGATTAACAGAAAATATGCAATATGCATCATAAAAAAATTAGACAGGTGCATAAATGTGGGCACCACAACAGAGATATGACATCAATACCAAGTTGAGCCTCCTTTTGCAAACATAACAGCCTCTGGACGCCTCCTATAGCCTTTGATGAGTATCTGGATTCTGGATGGAGGTATTTCTGACCATTCTTCCATACAAAATCTCTCCAGTTCAGTTAAATTTGATGGCTGGTGAGCAGGGACAGCCTGCTTCAAATCATCCCATAGATTTTCAATGATATTCAAGTCAGGGGACTGTGATGGCCATTCCAGAACATTGTACTTCTCCCTCTGCATGAATGCCTTTGTAGATTTCAAACTGTGTTTTGGGTCATTGTCTTGTTGGAATATCCAACCCCTGAGAAACTTCAACTTTGTGACTGATGCTTGAACATTATCCTGAAGAATTTGTTGATATTGGGTTGAATTCATCTGACCCTCGACTTTAACAAGGGCCCCAGTCCCTGAACTAGCCACACAGCCCCACAGCATGATGGAACCTCCACCAAATTTGACAGTAGGTAGCAGGTGTTTTTCTTGGAATGTGATGTTCTTCTTCCACCATGCAAAGCGGTTTTTGTTTTGACCAAATAACTCAATTTGTTGTCTCATCAGTCCAAAGCACTTTGTTCCAAAATTAATCTGGCTTGTGTAAATCAGCATTTGCATACAAAAAGCGACTCTGTTTGTGGTGTGAGTGCAGAAAGGGCTTCTTTCTCATCACCCTGCCATACAGATGTTCTTTGTGCAAATTGCGCTGAATTGTAGAACGATGTACAGATACACCATCTGCAGCGAGATGTTCTTGCAGGTCTTTGGAGGTGATCTGTGGGGTGTCTGTATCCATTCTCACAATCCTCTGCATATGCCACTCCTGTACTTGTCTTGGCCTGCCAGACCTGAGTTAGTTTAACAGCAACTGTGCCTGTGGCCTTCCATTTCCTGATTCCATTCCTTACAGTTGAAACTGACAGTTTAAACCTCTGAGATGGCTTTATGTAGCCTTCCCCTAAACCATGAGACTGAACAATCTTTGTTTTCAGATCTTTTGAGAGTTGCTTTGAGGATCCCATGCTGTCTGTCACTCTTCAGAGGAGAGTCAAAGGGAAGGACAACTTGAAATTGACCACCTTAAATACCTTTTCTCATGATTGGACACACTTGTCTGTGAAGTTCAAGGCAATCCAACCAATTTGGTGTTACAAGTAATCAGTATTGAGCAGTGACAGGCATACTCCTCACTCTTAACACTTAAACTTGTGGCAGAAAGAATGTCATTTGCAAATCTATTCAAACTACGAGAGGCAATCAAGAAGTGAAATCATCTCACTGTCCCGGTGAATTGTGGGATGCAAGCAACACAAAATCCTCAAAAATCAGCAACCGTCCCAGTGGAGAAACAAAATAATGTTGAAAATAATGTTATAAAATTAGAAAACTTTAAAAAAATAAGATCTCCACATGAAAATCAGATTCTCCAGATCAGATAAAACCCCAAACAAGACGTGTAACTTGGTTTGAAAGATTCAGGAAAGCCTGATAGACAGTCTATTTAAACGTGAATTTTAACATCAGTCTAGTTTCGCTAATGAAGGTCCTATCTGAGGTGACTTATTTTGGTGGTCTCACACCTTTCTTGCCAGGTCTGAGATTTCAAC
This sequence comes from Polypterus bichir lapradei, assembly GCA_026402145.1. NCBI lineage: Eukaryota > Metazoa > Chordata > Cladistia > Polypteriformes > Polypteridae > Polypterus > Polypterus bichir. Next base: position 2,260 of record JANRMT010059089.1, read on the forward strand.
TTACAACACCAGCAACGAGTTACAGAATTTGACAGCAACGACGAGTAGAAATAATAATCAAAATGGTAAGCAAAGAGAAAAATAAAACGACTCTTAAGTGTATCGTTTGACAACGGCATAAGTATTACAGTCATGATAGTGGATATTTTTGCATGCCATTGCACAGCCAACCAACCTGAAAGGGGTCTTCTCTCTTAATTGCCTTTCCCATGATGTCTTTCATTATTTTCCATACAAGGTTTTTGATTCGAAGGTTTATTCTTGTCTTTTTAGGGAGTCAAGGCTGGGTGGGGGTGGGGGGTTGTTCTGTCAAAACAACAGGGCCTGTTAAAGCCTATTGAGACATTCCTAGTGTGATTTTTGGTATCTACAAGACACAAATCCAAATCATATTATGTGATATTATCTACTGTTGAATTCTGCTCTGTACTTGTAATATTTCTATTGTATTGAGGATTACTTGTGTTTTGTTCTGTTTATTGTGTTGTATTTACCTTCTTTTTTTGACACCCACTGCACACCCAACCAGAGGTGGCCTTAGGGGTGTGTGGGGGCCTAGGGCTGACCAACCCCATGTGGGGCCGGTTACATCAAACGCTGTTATCGGTATGTGTGGACTGTATAAACTTGTGCACAAATTTAATAAAAATAATGCTAACATACACCGGAATTTCTCATTACAGTATTCAGCTAAATTTTTGCAAGATAACATGTGGACTTTATCAAAATTTAACGATATAATCTATTAAAAAAAATGCAATTCATTATTCATGACAATACCACGACAGTGTGAAAATGCGATGCGGTGTCATGTGGAAATTAGCAGGGCGTCTTCGAGAAAAGGACCCAAATTGCAAGTATACTCTGAGTCACGATATGCAGAAACCCAGCAACTAATGGGCTCTACCTATTTTAGGACGGGATTATACCGGCGACCCTTTTCAGGAGATGAAGTTGGACTACGGAATGTTTTCAAGACGCACATGTATGGAATTGGACCTTAAAGAGGGATTTTAAAAGGGTTCCTCTTAGAAGCATCTCATATATATACAGTATATACTGGAGAATATACAGTTAGTTTCATAAATATTGTCCTAGGCGGCTTTTTTCCAATTTTGGTTCTGTACGTTACCACAATGAATTTTAAATGAAACAACTCAGATGCAGTTGAAGTGCAGACTTTCAGTTTTAGTTCAGTGGGTTGAACAAAACGATTGCATAAAAATGTGAGGCAACTAAAGCATTTGTTTAACACAATCCCTTCATTTCAGGGGCTCAAAAGTAATCAGACAAATTAAATAACTGGAAATAAAATGTTCATTTCTAATACTTGGTTGAAAACCCTTTGCTGGCAATGCCAGCCTGAAGTCTTGAACTCATGGACATCACCAGATGCTGGGTTTCCTCCTTTTTAATGCTCTGCCAGGCCTTTACTGCAGCGGCTTTACTTTCAGTTGCTGTTTGTTTGTGGGCCTTTTTGTGCGAAGTTTAGTCTTCAACAAGTGAAATGCACGCTCAATTGGGTTAAGATCAGGTGACTGACTTGGCCATTCAAGAATTTTCCACTTCTTTGCTTTAATAAACTCCTGGGTTGCTTTGGCTGTATGTTTTGTGTCATTGTCCATCTGTATCATGAAACGCCGCCCCATCAATTTGACGTCATTTAGCTGGATTTGAGCAGACAGTATGTCTCTGAACACCTCAGAATTCATTCGGCTGCTTCTGTCCTGTGTCACATCATCAATAAACACTAGTGTCCCAGTGTCACTGGCAGCCATCACACTGCCTGACCCCACCGTGTTTTACAGATGATGTGGTATGCTTTGGATAATGAGCTGTTCCACGCCTTCTCCATACTTTTTTCTTGCCATCATTCTGGTAGAGGTTGATCTTGGTTTCATCTGTCCAAAGAATGTTTTTCCAGAACTGTGCTGGCTTTTTTAGATGTTCTTTAGCAAAGTCCAATCTAGCCTTTCTATTCTTGAGGCGTGTGAGTGGCTTACACCTTGCAGTGCACCCTCTGTATTTACTTTCATGCAGTCTTCTCTTTATGGTAGACTTGGATATCGATACGCCTACCCAGCCCTGGAGAGTGTTGTTCACTTGGTTGGCTGTTGTGAAGGGGTTTCTCTTCACCATGGAAAAGATTCTGCGATCATCCACCACTGTTGTCTTCCGTGGACGTCCAGGTCTTTTTGCGTTGCTGAGTTCACCAGTGCTTGCTTTCTTTCTCAGGATGTACCAAACTGTAGATTTTGCCACTCGTAATATTGTAGTAATTTCTCAGATGGGTTTTTTCTGTTTTCGCAGCTTAAGGATGGCTTCTTTCACCTGCATGGAGAGCTCCTTTGACCGCATGTTGTCTGTTCACAGCAAAATCTTCCACATGCAAGCACCACACCTCAAATCAACTCCAGACCTTTTATCTGCTTAATTGATATGACATAACAACGGACTTGAACACACCTGCCCATGAAATATCCTTTGAGTCAATTGTCCAATTACTTTTGAGCCCCTGAAATGAAGGGATTGTGTTCAAAAAATCCTTTAGTTGCCACACATTTTTATGCAATCATTTTGTTCAACCCACTGAATTAAAGCTGAAAGTCTGCACTTCAACTGCATCTGAGTTGTTTCATTTAAAATTCATTGTGGTAATGTGCAGAACCAAAATTAGAAAAAAGTTGTCTCTGTCCAAATATTTATGGACTTAACTGTAACTTGACAAATCCGCTCGAACGGGACACACGGACCTCAAAAACGGGGCCCCCTTAGGTGCTGGGCCTGAGGTGGTCACCCCACTTGCCATCCACAAATGCCACTCTTGCGCCCAACCCACCTGGAAAGGAGTCTCTCTTTGAACTGCCTTTCTCAAGGTTTCTTCCATTTTTTTTCCTTGGGGAATTTTTCCTCGTCTTCTTAGAGATTCAAGGCTGGGGTGGGGGCTGTCAAAAGGCAGGGCCTGTCAAAGTCCATTGCGGCATGTCTTGTGTGATTCTGAGCTATACAAGAATAAATTGTATTGTCTGCAGTGGGCTGGCGCCCTGCCCGGGGATTTGTTCCTGCCTTGTGCCCTGTGTTGGCTGGGATTGGCTCCAGCAGACCCCTGTGATCCTGTGTTAGGATATAGTGGGCTGGACAATGACTGACTGACTGTATTGTATTGTATTGTATGGTATAAATTGCTGTTATTGTTGAAAGTACATTGCCATTTAAATTTTTACCACAGAAAATCACCGAGATGCTGTGAAGCCTTGAAATGTACACATTAAAATCAGAAAAAAGCCCCCAAATACTTTCTTAGGTTATGCTTCATCACTGTGACAATAACCAAGCCTGGAAGTCGCATCAGGTCCACGCTGCCATCAAGGTGAGTGGTTTAGAGGGACTGAATCATCCATTAAAAAGTCCTTTATCCGAGCCCAAGTAGGTGTTTACTCATCAGAAAAAAGAAAAAAAGGTAACTTGTAGAGGATGATTTTCAAATGACAAATCACTAAAGGCATTGGAGTCAAGGTGGTTTGAATAAAAGATGCTGACTTATTTTCTTGTGGTCTTTTTCCGCACAACACTAAGAAACATTCCTTTCTTTTTTTTCTCTCTTTTTAACGGTGCAGTGTCACGTAACAAACAGCGTAAATAAACTGACGGCAACTCTCCTCAAGGTCACATCATCGATGAATAATTTAGTCCGCAAGATATGCAATCTAAATTAATAATGATTTTTTTTTTGTCTTTTTTCCCACAGCATAATATTTTATTTCAATTATTTTGAGTTTCACTTAATTAGCACTCGAGTAAGATGTGTTCTGTTTTGTTGGTTTTAAATTAGAGGTTGAAATAAGGAAAGTGATGACAAAACTAAAAGTTCAAGGTACTTGAAACAAATGCTGCTGGGGTTTGCAGCTTCCTATTTAAGGTGCTCTGCAGTGGTGGCTAAAAAAAGGAACCTTCATTTGTTTAATTAGCTTGGGCGGGAAGGCAGAGTGGGCCACTGAGAGTTACAGAGAAGCCAGAAGGGCAAGTTGCCATTGAGAAAGCCACCAGAGAGCAGGAAGATAGAGGATTGAGAATCACTGGATCCAAGATGTCTTGAGCGACTGAAGTAAATAAATATTAGAGCACCAGGTGTGAGGAGACTGCTGATTTCTTACCTACAGGGTAATCAAGTCAGAGAGGTCGCACCTCAATAGAAGAAGAAGTGCGGTAGAAGTAAGACCCCTCCTTTGGTTGATAAGTGACATATAATCAAAGGAGTGCTGAGGCTTTGTGTGTCTCGGGGTCACTTGTGTGTTTTTGAGTCCCTGTGGAGTACTGAGGCCAAGACACATCTAAGAGAAAATGGGAACAAGACCACCTCATATGGACATCGAGGAACACAAAGTTATGCCTGACACCGATTGGCGCTCAGGACAACATCCACCCTTGACATCTGCTGATGTTTCGGTAAGCCCTTCTAAGACTATATCTGGACTTTTCCTTTCTATTTTATTTTCTATTACACTTTTATTCTATTGGTATTGTTATACTTTAATAAACATCATGTGGCCTTTACATTGCTATATTTTGTCTTTATATCTTATGTAAATGAAGTATATTTGAAGGCACAAGGTGTGAGAGGATTGCTGCTTAATTCCCAACAGGATAATCGAATCAGAGAAGTCGCACCTCAATAGAAGAACAAGTGCGGTAAAAGTAATAATCCGTTGGTTGGTAAGTGACATATAATTGAAGGTGCGCTGAGGTTTCATGTTTCTCAGGGCCACATGTGTGTTTTTATCCTTGTGGTCAACTGAGACCAAGACACATCAAAAAGAAATGAAGAACAAGACCACCTCATCTGGATGTAGAAGAACACAAACCAATGCCTGCTTCCAATTGCTCAGTTGAAAAGCCGCCCAGGACAACTTCCACTCTTGATATTTGCTGATGTTTCAGTAAGCCCTTCTAAGACTATATCCAGACTTTTGCGTTCTATTTTATTTTCTATTACACTTTTGTTCTATTGGTATTGTTATACTTTAATAAACATCATGTGGCCTTTACATTGCTATATTTTGTCTTTATATCTGTTGTAAATGAAATAAATATGAAGGCACCTGGTGTAGAAGATTGCTGCTTTATTCCCAACAGGGTAATCAAGTCTGAGTGGTTACACCTCAACAGAAGAACAAGTGCGGTAAAAGTAATAATCTGTTGGTTGGTAAGTGACATATAATTGAAGGGGTGTTGAGGTTTCATGTGTCTCAGTGTCACGTGTGTGTTTTTATCCCTGTGGTCAACTGAGACCAAGACACATCAAAAAGAAATGAAGAACAAGACCACCTCATCTGGATGTAGAAGAACACAAACCAATGCCTGCCTCCAATTGCTCAGTTGAAAAGCCGCCCAGGACAACTTCCACTCTTTATATTTGCTGATGTTTCAGTAAGCCCTTCTAAGACTATATCCAGACTTTTGCCTTCTATTTTATTTTCTATTACACTTTTATTCTATTGGTGTTGTTATACTTTAATAAATATCATGTGGCCTTTACATTGCTATAATTTGTCTTTATATCTTATGTAACTGAAGTAAATATGAAGGCACAAGGTGTGAGAGGATTGCTGCTTTATTCCCAACAGGACAATCGAGTCTGAGAAGTCACACCTCAATAAAAGAACAAGTGTGGTAGAAGTAAGAGCCCCCACTCATTGGTTGGAAAGTGACATATAATCAAAAGGGTGTTGAGGCTTCATGTGTCTCAGGGTCACTTGTGTGTTTTTGAGTCCCTACGGAGTACTGAGGCCAGGATACATCTAAGAGAAACAGGGAACAAGACCACCTCATATAGACATCGAGGAACACAAACTTTTGCCTGACACCGGTTGCTCAGTTGGAAAGCCGCCCAGGACAACAACCACCCTTGACATTTGCTGATGTTTCAGTAAGCCCTTCTAAGAGTATATCTGGACTTTTCCTTTCTATTTTATTTCTATTATACTTTTATTCTATTGGTATTGTTATACTTTAAACATCATTTTGTCTTTATATCTTATGTAAATGAAGCAAATGTGAAGGCACCCGGTGTGAGGATTGCTGCTTTCTTCCCCATATGGCTGAGAAATTACACATCAATAGAAGTGCGGTAGAAGTAAGACTCCCTCCACCCCCCAAGTTGTTTGGGGACACCTGAATGTATAGGATACTGAGTCCCTATGGGGCACTGCAAGTGCCAGGCTTGTGGCATCATTCTTATGTACTTAAGTGGGTATTTAGCCAGTTTAATGATTGTGCCTTTTCATTTAATCAGGAGGCTATGGTCAGTAACAAAGTACAGTCATATGAAAAAGTTAGGGAACCCCTCTTAATTCTTTGGATTTTTGTTTATCATTGGCTAAGCTTTCAAAGTAGCAACTTCCTTTTAATATACGACATGCCTTATAGAAACTGTAGGATTTCAGCAGTGACATTAAGTTTATTGGATTAACAGAAAATATGCAATATGCATCATAACAAAATTAGACAGGTAAAAAAATGTGGGCACCCCAACAGAGATATGACATCAATACTTAGTTGAGCCTCCTTTTGCTAATCTAACAGCCTCTAAAAGCCTCCTATAGCCTTTGATTAGTGTCTGGATTCTGGATGGAGGTATTTCTGACCATTCTTCCATACAAAATCTCTCCAGTTCAGTTAAATTTGATGGCTGGTGAGCATGGACAGCCTGCTTCAAATCATCCCATAGATTTTCGATGATATTCAAGTCAGGGGACTGTGACGGCCATTCAAGAACATTGTACTTCTCCCTCTGCATGAATGCCTTTGTAGATTTCAAACTGTGTTTAGGGTCATTGTCTTGTTGGAATATCCAACCCCTGAGAAACTTTAACTTTGTGACTGATGCTTGAACATTATCCTGAAGAATTTGTTGATGTTGGGTTGAATTCATAGGACCCTCGACTTTAACAAGGGCCCCAGTCCCTGAACTAGCCACACAGCCCCACAGCATGATGAAACCTCCACCAAATTTGACAGTAGGTAGCAGGTGTTTTTCTTGGAATGCGGTGTTCTTCTTCCGCCATGCAAAGAACTTTTTGTTCTGACCAAATAACTCCATTTTTGTCTCATCAGTCCAAAGCACTTTGTTCCAAAATGAATCTGGCTTGTCTAAATGAGCATTGGCGTACAACAAGCGACTCTATTTGTGGCGTGAGTGCAGAAAGGGCTTCTTTCTCATCACCCTGCCATACAGATGTTCTTTGTACAAATTGTGCTGAATTGTAGAACGATGTACAGATACACCATCTGCAGGGAGATGTTCCTGCAGGTCTTTGGAGGTGATCTGTGGGTTGTCTGTAACCATTCTCACAATCCTGCGCATATGCCGCTTCTGTATTTTTCTTGGCCTGCCAGACCTGCTGTGTTTAACAGCAACTGTGCCTGTGGCCTTCCATTTCCTGATTCCATTTCTTACAGTTGAAGCTGACAGTTTAAACCTCTGAGATGGCTTTTTGTAGCCTTCCCCTAAACCATGAGACTGAACAATCTTTGTTTTCAGATCTTTGGAGAGTTGCTTTGAGGATCCCATGCTGTCTGTCACTCTTCAGAGGAGAGTCAAAGGGAAGGAAGCACAACTTGCAATTGACCACCTTAAATACCTTTTACCACTCATGATTGGACACATCTGTCTATGAAGTTCAAGGCTTAACGAGCTAATCCAACCAATTTGGTGTTGCAAGTAATGAGCATCGAGCAGTGACAGGCATTCAAATCAGCAAAATGACAAGGGGACCCACATTTTTGCACAGCCAGTTTTTCACATTTGACTTAATTTCATACAACTAAATAGTACTTCACGAAAAATCTTCCATCCATCCATTATCCAACCCGCTATACCCCAACTAAAGTGTCAAGGGGGTCTGCTGGAGCTAATCCCAGCCAACACAGGGCAGAAGGCAGGAAATAAACCCTGGGCAGGGCACCAGCCCACCGCACACACCAGGGACAATTTAGGATCGCCAATACACCTAACCTGCATGTCTTTGGACTGTGGGAGAAAACCTACGTAGATACGGGGAGAACATGCAAACTCCAAGGAGGGAAGACCCAGGAAGTGAACCTGGGTCTCCTAATTGCGAGGCAGAAGCACTACCTACTGTGCCACTGTGCCGCCCTCACTAAAAATCTGTGTTTGGAAGACACCCCAGTACTCAGATGTTCCTAGGAAATGAAAGACATACCACTGTTATCTTTTTTGTTGGAAGTAGAGTAAATTATTATGCAGGCTGAGAGGGGTTCCCAAACTTTTTCAAGTGCACCAAATTAACAGTCAAATACCACAGTGATTGATTGGTTACATTGAAGATAAACCTAAGACCAAAACTCTGCCAGGAACATGGATTCCTTGCTATTTTTGAGGACGGATACAGTAATTGTGGCAACCATTGTTTATATCGAGCACATAACGACCCAAGCAAAATAATATAAGGATTTTCCTCAAATGAACCAGGATGAACTGGTTTAATTTAACTACAGAGGCAATTCATGTTGAAATTTTGGCATCATTCACATTACCAGGCTGAAGTGACTCAAATCCGACGTCTTTGCTTTAATGTGACACAAATCTGATGTTTCCAGGGATATGTGGGCACAGAAATCCGGCCTTTTCAAATCAGATAGCATTCCTGCTGTGACCTTTGAACTGGATAAATCAGGCATGGAAAATGTATGGTAAAAAGTGCATAGTTTTAGTAAATATCTGGGAACCCTTTAATGTGGAACCGCCACAGGAAGATGGGAGCAGAAACAGGCTGACAAAAACGCAATGTGACTCTGTGTGTGTGTGGGAATGACAAGATTTTCTTAAGTTTCGCCTCTTATTGTCACTTCTGTGAAAGCTGAATTGAAAGCTGCCCGTGTTCCCGTGGAAACTGAGACAAAAGGAGGGGTCACAAGTGAACACGGCCCCTTTTTAACATGCACAGCAGGATCCTGACTTCATCGCTTTTTGTGTATTTGTGTGTCTGTATGTGTGCTTTTGAGTTCCCTAATTTGGAAATCGGGACCCCTTTTCAGAGGACGGCTTTCTTTATACCAGACTTCAGCAAACTCACCGTCAATAAAATGTAAACAGACAGTTTTCTGAAATGAAAGCACTTTAAAAAAAATGCATTAAAATGCTCTTAAGTCTGTAAACTTTAATATCATGGCTGTGTTTTGCCACTCCTCGTCCTGTGTATTTTACACAGCGATTCTGTTCAAAGTTATGTCTTTTATATTTTGTCTGCTTCGTTCCCGACATACGCATTCCAATTTCAGATTAGCCGATGTGATGCTTCCCGTCTGCAGACATTTTTTTTTTTTCTTTTTAAATCCCACCCAGTGTCCTTTGTTAAACGCAAAGCCTAACAGACTGTGGAGTCTTTGTGAGGGGGTCCGGCCTGCGCTGATCAGCGTAACCTCATCTCGTCTGAGCTAAAAGAGCTGAAGAGACGAGCGGAATGGCGGGTGTCTGCAAACTGGCATTTTATTTTATTTAAAACCTTTCTTTGAAATGAAGATTAGAGGATGGAAACTGGAGGCTTAGAGAAGACTGGATGACTTAGGGAATGTACTTTTTATATGTACAGTAGACTGTTTTACATGCCATAGATTCATTTTAACATCCATCCATCCATCCATTTACCAACCCGTTGAACCCGAACACAGGGTCACGGGGATCTGCTGGAGCCAATCCCAGCCAACATAGGGCCCAAGGCAGGAACCAATCCCAGGCAGGGCGCCAACCCACCGCAGTTCATTTTAACACTTTTATAATTTTTCACTTTTCTTTGTGTTTTTATTTAAAAGTGAATGCCACAGGTGAGGACATACATTTATTTAAGGTGGCAATCAAAAGGAGGGTGATGCCCTCTGCACTGGCAACTCTGCACCAGGCATCTGTACCATGCTCAAATGGACCAGTCATAGAAACACTGGGCACACAGACTAAAGTATATGTTTTAGAAATAAACACTCTTTAGGGTTAGGGTTAGGGTTAGGGTTAGGGTTAATAATTCTGGTGCCATACATTCAAAACACAGTTGTCTGCAATGATATGGAATATTTACAACAAATAACAAAAAACAAGTGATGGCAGTTATGTAGAGTATGGACCGTCATGCATGTGCATCGGCGGCTCTGTCACGGTATTTAATAACCCATCGGGATGAGAGGGGGCGCTGTCCTTAACATTGTCATATCCTTCACTTCACACAGTGCCAAGAAGCCACCCAGTTAGGGCAACTGACTCCGCCCCTTCCAGTTCACCATCCATAAAAGCCTCCGCCTTCCCGGAAAGAGGCGTCATTTAGGCCGGAGCGACCCGGAGCACAGAGTTCCAGAGCAGACTGACCCTAAGCGACGGCTAGAAGCCAAATCAATTCTGACAACCTTTTGTAACTGTGCAAGTAACCTCCGAGGAAGACGGGAATAGCTCAATCAATCAGCTTTTATTCAGTCACACACGAGTACAGGGATTCATGCTTTGAAAGGCAGAAAAGCGCAGGCTTCCCTTTTCAGTCAGCTTATATTTTTTCCTCCCTCCCCGTTCCCCTTACTTATCAATAAGCATAATATCGTTTATCTAAGTATTTCGCAAATTGGCCATTCGTTTCTGTTTTGTGTACGTTGCAGATGGGGCCCTAAAGTAGGAAAGGTCATCTTTTCTGTGTCTAACAGACGTGTTCCTAAAAAGGAAAGTGTCCGAGGTCAGCTTACTGCACCTTGTCTAATGACAGACGCCTGTATGAATAACCTGCCATTACAGCAACACAGCGTTGTCAGTTTTTAACCCTTAGTAGCTTTCAAGCAGTTCACTTTTCTTTCACATAGCCCAAAAACAATGGCAAAGGCTCCAAAGAAGAGTGATTTTTTGTTATTTTGTTATAATATTAAACAAAATGAACCAGGTTGGTACTTCAATTTTTCTTCTACAACAGCAACAGCATTTATTTCTATAGCACATTTTCATACAAACAAATTCAAGTTCAAGTTCAAGCACTTTATTGTCATTGTGTAACACAACGAAATTACTTTTTGTGACAGCCCCAAGGTGCATTTAAAGAAAAGTCAAATAATTCCAAATATATCGTATGTAGTGTTAAGTGATCAAGTAACCAGAGCAAATTATTATTGCTCAAAGTACAGCAGCATAAATTGTCATTGCACCTGTTAATGAATAGTGCATTACATATTCTATATTGTAATACATTAGTACTAGCCAACCCGCGGCGTAGCATACGCCGCATAATTATGTATTGATGGGTGAACACCTCCTGAAAGACACAGTTGTCCAAATGGGGTTGGTTTTGAGGATACGACTGTAGGTGAATGAAAAGATGGAACTCTGGAGAGGGCAACATACAATACAGCGTTTTACACGCTGCATACAGCAATTCACATTCGCGACAAACTGTTTTACACGCCGCATACAGCGATTCACATCCGCGACAAATATGATTCTTCTTAGATGGTGCTGTCGCGTCCACCCACGCTCTCTAAGCATACACACTGCCTGGTCATGTGCCCGCTTGCAAGAGCAACCAACAGAGACCCTCCCACCAACTGTAAGACCATGGGACACCTCTCGCAAACTGTTCTACACGCCGCATACAGCGATTCACATCTGCGACAAACAAACTGTTTTACACACTGCATACAGCGATTCACATCCGCGACATAATTTTTCCTAGATGGTCCTGTCGCGTCCACCCTCGCACTCGAAGCATACACACTGCCTGGTTATGTGCCCGCTCGCAAGAGAAACTCACGGAGAGCCACCCACCAGCTGCCTGTGTGTGTGCCTCTGTCTGCCTCTGGCGCTGCCTGTGTGTGTGCGCGGCTTTCTCTCGCGCTGCCTCTGTGTGAACCGGTCAGGCACAGAGAAGGTCAGCTGCTGAGAGAGCGTCTCGACTGTTGCAGGGCCTGCATTGGTGAAGCAGGTGAGACGGTAATGAAACAGAGGCACAGGGCTTATTGGTTTTTAAAGACTGCTTCCTTCATTGTGTTTTAACCTCAGTTTTAAAGGATTGTTTTAAGGATCCCATGGCGTCCGAGTTGGTGGGCGTGGTTCTGCGAATTGTCGTCGTATCCAATGGTCTTAGAGTTGGTGGGCGTGGCTCCTTCCTGCGTGGCTCCTTCCTGCGTGCGCCATGGGCGTCTTACTTTTCGGCGGCTTAGTGAATCCACGCCCCTTCCGGCATGCTTTCCATGGGTGTCTTGCCTTAGTGAATTATATATACAGTGGTGTGAAAAACTATTTGCCCCCTTCCTGATTTCTTATTCTTTTGCATGTTTGTCACACAAAATGTTTCTGATCATCAAACACATGTAACCATTAGTCAAATATAACACAAGTAAACACAAAATGCAGTTTTTAAATGATGGTTTTTATTATTTAGGGAGAAAAAAAAATCCAAACCTACATGGCCCTGTGTGAAAAAGTAATTGCCCCCTTGTTAAAAAATAACCTAACTGTGGTGTATCACACCTGAGTTCAATTTCCGTAGCCACCACCAGGCCTGATTACTGCCACACCTGTTAAATCAAGAAATCACTTAAATAGGAGCTGCCTGACACAGAGAAGTAGACCAAAAGCACCTCAAAAGCTAGACATCATGCCAAGATCCAAAGAAATTCAGGAACAAATGAGAACAGAAGTAATTGAGATCTATCAGTCTGGTAAAGGTTATAAAGCCATTTCTAAAGCTTTGGGACTCCAGCGAACCACAGTGAGAGCCATTATCCACAAATGGCAAAAACATGGAACAGTGGTGAACCTTCCCAGGAGTGGCCAGCCGACCAAAATTACCCCAAGAGCGCAGAGACGACTCATCCGAGAGGTCACAAAAGACCCCAGGACAACGTCTAAAGAACTGCAGGCCTCACTTGCCTCAATTAAGGTCAGTGTTCACGACTCCACCATAAGAAAGAGACTGGGCAAAAACGGCCTGCATGGCAGATTTCCAAGACGCAAACCACTGTTAAGCAAAAAGAACATTAGGGCTCGTCTCAATTTTGCTAAGAAACATCTCAATGATTGCCAAGACTTTTGGGAAAATACCTTGTGGACTGATGAGACAAAAGTTGAACTTTTTGGAAGGCAAATGTCCCGTTACATCTGGCGTAAAAGGAACACAGCATTTCAGAAAAAGAACATCATACCAACAGTAAAATATGGTGGTGGTAGTGTGATGGTCTGGGGTTGTTTTGCTGCTTCAGGACCTGGAAGGCTTGCTGTGATAGATGGAACCATGAATTCTACTGTCTACCAAAAAATCCTGAAGGAGAATGTCCGGCCATCTGTTCGTCAACTCAAGCTGAAGCGATCTTGGGTGCTGCAACAGGACAATGACCCAAAACACACCAGCAAATCCACCTCTGAATGGCTGAAGAAAAACAAAATGAAGACTATGGAGTGGCCTAGTCAAAGTCCTGACCTGAATCCAATTGAGATGCTATGGCATGACCTTAAAAAGGCGGTTCATGCTAGAAAACCCTCAAATAAATCTGAATTACAACAATTCTGCAAAGATGAGTGGGCCAAAATTCCTCCAGAGCGCTGTAAAAGACTCATTGCAAGTTATCGCAAACGCTTGATTGCAGTTATTGCTGCTAAGGGTGGCCCAACCAGTTATTAGGTTCAGGGGGCAATTACTTTTTCACACAGGGCCATGTAGGTTTGGATTTTTTTTTCTCCCTAAATAATAAAAACCATCATTTAAAAACTGCATTTTGTGTTTACTTGTGTTATATTTGACTAATGGTTACATGTGTTTGATGATCAGAAACATTTTGTGTGACAAACATGCAAAAGAATAAGAAATCAGGAAGGGGGCAAATAGTTTTTCACACCACTGTATAGATATTGCACATTACCATTATAGCATATTGCACATGTTCAATTAAAAATGATCTCAGACTGAGGAGATTCAGAGTTCAGAAAGTTTATGGCAGATGGGGAAAAGCTCTTTTTTAGTCTGTTTGTGCGTCCACGGATTAACCTAAAGCGTCTTCCTGACGGGAGGAGCTCAAACAAAGAATTTCCAGGATGAGTTTTTTCCTTGGGAATGTTTTTGGCCCTTCTCAAAGTGCTTTTCAAGACATCAATGAGAAAGTTATATGAAAAGAAAAACAAATAATATTAGGCAAAAATATTAAAGAATAAATTAAAATAGGTAAGATCAGACGGCCAGGAGGACAGAAAAAAAAAAAATACAGTTAGGCTGGAAAAAAAATCAAAATCTAAAGTGGGGGGCAAAAGACCACCCGGCCCCCACTGGGATTCTACCTAACAAAAATGTTCTTAAATCAGACCTCTTTGTTATCATGCTTCACATGACAGGATTTGATGAAGCTGGTCTCGTGTAGAGCTGAGACCCCTGACTTCATTCGAACATCAAAAGGGGCTGAATGGCGCCTTGATGGGGTGGTGGTGGTGCAGATCACCTCCACAGTAGAACCAGAACAGAGAGCAGAGAATAGTAGAGATTAGAACAGATTACAGATCCCTGAAGAATATGGTGATTATACGCCCATTTATACAGGAATACAACTAAAACGTAGCTGTGAAAAAGCCATATTAAAAAATGTGTTTTTAGCACTTTTTTGAAAATGATCCACAGTATTAGCCTGGTGAATTTTTATGAGTAAGCTGTTCCAGATTTTAGGTGCATAACAGCAACAAGACGCCTCACCACTTCTTTTAAGCTTAGCTCTTGGTGTTATAAGCAGAACACCATTAGACGATCTAAGTTTTCAAATTGGAGTATAAGGGGACAGGTGTTCCAAAATACAGGATGGAGCAAAATTATTTAAGACTTTATACACCACTAGCAATATTTTAAAGTCGATTCTAAATGACATGGGTAGCCAATGTAGCAATGCTAAGACTGGTGTGATGTGCTCAGATTTTCCTTTCCTAGTTAAGATTCTGATTGCTGCATTTTGCACTAATTGCACTCAATTGACGTCTTTCTTAGGTGGTCCTGTTTGGAGTGCATTACAGGTATCTAGTCGACTAAAAAGAAAAGTTTGAATTAAAATTTCAGCATCTTGTACAGTTATAAGAGGTCTAACTTTTGCTATATTCCTTAAGTGAATCAATGCAATCCTAGTAATCTGGCCAATATGTGATTTAAAGTTTAGCTCAGAGTCCATGATTACCACTGTATTTTTTTACCTCTGCCTTAATTTTTAAACCTAAGGGATCAAGATCATTTCTAATACAAATGTTACTGTCTTGCAAGTTGTATGAGCCTGCATGCTATATGATTTCACATACAATCATATGAAAAAGTTTGTGAACCCCTCTCAGCCTGCATAACAATTGACTCTCCTTTCAACAAAAAAGATAACAGTGGTATGTCTTTCATTTCCTAGGAACATCTGAGTACTGCGGTGTTTTTTGAACATAGATTTTTAGTGATGCAGTATTTAGTTGCATGAAATTAAATCAAATGTGAAAAACTGGCTGTGCAAAAATGTGGGTCCCCTTGTCATTTTGCTGATTTGAATGCCTGTCACTGCTCAATGCTGATTACTTACAACACCAAATTGGTTGGATTAGCTCATTGAGCCTTGAATTTCATAGACAGGTGTGTCCAGTCATGAGAAAAGTTATTTAAGGTGGTCAATTGCAAGTTGTGCTTCCTTCCCTTTGACTCTCCTCTGAAGAGTGACAGACAGCATGGGATCCTCAGAGCAACTCTCAAAAGATCTGCAAACAAAGTTTGTTCAGTTTCATGGTTTAGGGGAAGGCTACAAAAAGCCATCTCAGAGGTTTAACACTAGAATTACCAGAGCCTAAGAGAAAACTCGTAAATCCGGCCCACTATAAATCTTTTCGCACTCTCTCCGTCAGCGTCTTTTGTCCTGTAAATGTGTCGATAAGCAACAAGCAGCCTGGTATCCCATCCCCCTGCCCACCGCTGCAGTTCAATTCACAAAGAAGTTTCTCAGTGCTCAGTGTTTATCTTTGAGTGACAATACATACATCTCATGTGTGTTCAGTGTCATCAACAATCTCTGTAAAAACGTAGTTAACACGGAAACGTTTTTCATGCTTTAGTAATAATTGACAAAATGTAGACATGAAATGTATAATGTGTGAAGCCTAAAATACAAATATGAAATAAACACTTTCACAAACGGTACAAGTATAACAAAACAAGTGCACTTTTATTCAAGAATTTAACCGAAGAAAAAAGAAAGCAGTATACGGTAGGCGGTTGATACGACAGCTCAGATGCAGGTGCAATGCTAAGAACTGCTGCCTTCCAATCAAGAGGTCGCAGTTTCGATATCAGCTGCTTCACAAATTTACCATTTTGAGTCGTGAGCTGCTCTTATTGCTTATATCATACATTAAAAACATACATTTGATTTGTGTCTGTAAATTTATAGTACTTGTCAAAGTTTTTTTTTTTTCAGTTTTATTCTCTCACTCACGTTCAAGCTTCCACACTCCCCCACGACCCCACCCTCGCCCCCATTGATCTGATGCCATTTTCAGATAGCTCCCCAGAAGCTAGATGGAAACATGGAGCAGAACCCGCATCGTCACAATTGGCCAGTATAAAATCCTTTATGCCATACTTTGTGGGCTTGTCTGGCATATACTGGCAGAATAAAAGGCATCCCTTGTATTTTATCATAAATTCATCCACAGACAAGTCACGGCCAGGCTGATAAAATTGCTTATATGTTGGTTCCACTATGTCAAGCAGGGGCTGAACTTTATACATGGGGGTTATAGCCTGGCTCATCCCTTTGGGATTTGCTTCTGGTTATTACAGAAATTAATAAAACTTTGCAGGAACACGTACCTATCACGTGGCATAAACTGTCCAAAGCCATCAGGGGGCAAAGCACGTTTGGACCAATGCTCCCTGATGTTATATCACCAGTCCAGTCCCATCACTACTTGTAATGCCACAAAGCCCTTTATCTCATAATTTGTTATGGGTTTCTACTTTGAAGAGCGAAAATGCGGTGCAATTCAAAAAATCTCATCCGACAGTAGCTGAAAGGCAGCATCAGGAAAGAACAGCCTGAAGTAGTCCAGCAGCTTGTAATCTGTTGTGTCCAACAGCAAGCCAGGTTGGCTCTCATGGTTCAATGTCGGGGTAATCCTCCCACATGAACCTTGCCATAGGGGCATCTGCTGCACAAATGCGCTCAGCTGGAGTGGCATCAGCTGATGCCGGTTCCTCACTATCCTGCTCGATCTCCTGATCATCCATCCATCCCGCTATATCCTAACTACAGGGTCACGGGGGTCTGCTGGAGCCAATCCCAGTCAGCACAGGGCGCAAGGCAGGAAACAAACCTTGGGCAGGGTGCCAGCTCACCACACACCAAGCACACAATAGGGACAATTTAAGATCACTAGTGCACCTAACCTACATGTCTTTGGACTGTGGGAGGAAAGCCACGGAGACACGGGGAGAACATGTAAATTCCACGCAGGGAGGACACAGGAAGCGAACCCGGGTCTCTTAACTGCGAGGCAGCAGTGCTACCACTACGCCACCGTGCCGCCCCGATCTCCTGATTACTCTCAACAAAATCAGATTCTGAAAAATCAGAGACTGCGCAATACATTGTCTGCTGAGTATTTTGTTTTCTGCACTCGCTTCGCTCCCTGGTGAGATGGCGATGCCATCTTGCCATTGTTTACGTTTCGTAACTCGCGTACACACAGGAATTAGATGCTGAGTCAATGAGTCTAACATTCCTTCAAGCAGAGAGGGAATGCCTTTAACATAACGATGAGTTTTGTCGCCATTTACGGCTGATTGTCTCCCTCTACCCCTGGATGTCGACTTTTGTCAACGTGTGCCCTCAACCCTAGAGAGAACTAATTGCTTTTTTATTACCAGTTGTTTTCTTGTCTCTGTGAGGGAGTTTGTATGAGTTGGGCCAAGGCAGGGTGCAATCCTGGGATCCCCTCTTTAAAAAATAAAGACGGTGTGAATCTTAGCTGTGCCGGACTGCCATAAACTTCATATATAAATATGTCTACACTGTGTTTATTTTTATAGTTTAAGTTACATAATATTTGGCTTTAATTCTGTCATTAGATTTGTATGTTGAAAAGCAATTCTCATTTGTAAAAAAAAAACAAAAAAAAAAAACTGAATGAGTTCCTGAAGTGTGAATATTATCCGTGTGTGGCTTTTGCCATTTAATACCACACAGCATCAGAAATTGAGGGTCTTTCACAAACATCACTGTCATGTTCACTCTATAGGTGTGCTGACTCTTAATGCTGCAAAATGTGATAGCCGCTTGCTGTGATATCTGATGTGGACTGGATGGCAGGTGACAGGCCACACTGTAACAAGCAACTATGAATGCCAGGAGGGTCAGAGGTCAGTACACATGTTATAGCAAACATGAATGCAGCGGCAAGGTTGCTCTGGGAATATTGAAAAACAAGAGTGAAATATGCTGAAAAAATAAAAAAAAAGGGCACAAAGACAAGGCAAGTTAAAAAGGTGCGCCTTAAATAAGGTGTCCTACTAAGTGATGGGAGAACTCCAACTGAGCAGAAGTGGATTGAATGCAGTAGGCTCAAAGGTAAGTGGTCTAAGATGAGAAGACATTTGGGGTCAAACTGGGCATATTTCTTGAAAACAACATGGAAAAAAGGTTATTGTTGAGTATTATGAAGGATTATTATTAACAAAAAAATACTGTATCCATTCCTCTATGTATGTTGTAATAGACAGCATGCAGGGATTGACATCCTGGCCAGGGTTAAACAGCAATCCTTACCCAGCCACAATGGAAGGACCAGGAGAAATTATGTTTGCTGATTATTCTCTCCCTCAATATGCTATGTGGCAACCTCCCTGGTGTAGGATTTCCACATGGATGCCTGCAGGGCATGCTGGGATCTGTAGTCCCGTGGGGCAGCCCTGTTGGATTCCATGGGGACAGCCATGGGGAGGTGAAGAGATTCACAATCTCTACTTTTTGGGACTTCTGATTGACCTGGAAGTACTTACATTGGGTTATGCCCTAGTACTGGAAGTACTCCTTGATAAAACAGAACCCTCAACCTCATCTAGGCAAGTCAAAGTAAGGTGGAAGAAGCTGGCCTGAAGGAGAGGAGAGAGAGAAAGAGAGTTCTAACGTGTTTGGTTTATGCCACTTTTGGAGCCTTTCTGGGAGGTAATGGTGAGAATAAACCTTTTATTTATTGAACCTCTTTAGCGTTAGACCCGAGTGTCACTCAGGCTGTAAAAACTGAACTAAATGCGTTAGTCCAGAGCCTCACTTAGGCAACTGTACAGACATATCTCACGTAAGCGTTAGACTAGAGTAGTGGTTCTCAATCTGTGAAGCGGACCCCTAGGGGGGTGCGAAGTAACAAAAAGGGGGGCGCAAAGATGTGAAAAAAAGAAAACAGGAATCAAAAATATGAAAAATACATCTATTGAAACCGAAACAAATTAACTTAAACTACATTCTGATACTAGAAAAATAAATACAGAGTTAGATAAATGTCGATAAAAGTTAAGTAGGTATAATAAAATATGCATCTATGATATATTATTAATTAAAAAACAACAAATTGGTATTAGTGGGCTCCTTTCAAAAAAACGTTAGAGGGGGCGCGATTAAAACTGTTATGAAAACTCGGCCGCAAATACTTAAAGGTTGAGAAACGCTGGATTAGAGGATTACACAAGGTATAAAAATGGAGCTAAAAGCGTTAGACACGAGTGTCACTGGGGAAATGGTATAGACACGTCTTGCGTAAGCATTAGACTTGAGGATTACTCAGGCTGTAAAAGTGCCAACTGCATTAGTGCCAAGCATTGCTCAGGAAACGATAGAGGCGTGTCTTGCGTAAGCGACAGTCCTGAGTGTTACCCTGGCAATGGTGTTGACATGACTTCTTCTTGCTTCATAATGGCGTCTCATAAAAAAAACGTGATTCGAGCAGTGATGACGAAATTAATCTTCAGGTGGTGAAATTAAAATGGTCAGCGAAATCGTAAAAAAGAGATTCTGATGAATCGTGCCGTGACGATGGATTGTGTTTTGGACTATGCTTCAGGACATTCCAACAAAAGACACATTTTGACATATATATGGTATTAGCACTATTTTTATTATTATTGTTAGTCATTACTATTATTATTATTACACTTCTGACTTTGTACTTTTCATGTTTTGCAGTAGAAAGATCAGATTTATTAAATATATATATATGTCTGGGGGTCTTGGTTGCTACAGTGACCCCTGATTGTCACGATGTGTTTCATGAATTTTCCATATCCAGTTTAATTGTTGTTTGGTATTACATAAACTTATTTTCGGTCACAACTATACATAAAAACGTATTTCCAAAATAATCTATTGAAGGGACATTCACTTTTAAAATGGAATTTGTGTGACTTGTCTAAAAATGCACACTTGTTACTTCATTGAGTGTAGTTGTGCTTCAGGCTGTTTGTTGGGAGTTGGAGTTCCAGATATGGCAAAAGGGTGGGAAGCCACAAACATAAACCAGAATTTTCACTGGCCAGCCTAAAACAGGTTGACGCCTCTTGCTCCGCCTTCTAGCTCTGATTGGTCATTTGATTACATTATGTTTTGGCATGATTAGCACATGGTCTTGAATATTAAAACAACCCAGACACGAGCAGACCAGTGAGACCAACGAAGTTCGCCAGTCTTATTCATTTTTTTTAATTCAATTTTTTATTTGATTTAAAAAAATAGGACAAGCATAACAAAGTATATAAATTTGAAACCCCTCCACGGGCTCCCACCATAACCCATTTCTGCCTGGAGCTATACAAAAGAGAACAGATTACAATTTTAATTAAAACAATCACGCAGGTCATTAAAGTCTCAAAGGCCCACACATCCGACTGAGCAAGAGGAAATTGGTCAATTTTGAATCAAGTTGAATCATGGGCTCACTGTCATCCATGGCTTAATTGTGGAAACAGCGTCTTTCCACTTGCTGATAGTTTGAGGGGGTACACCATTGATCTGTGTGGCTGACAGTTTTAACAGAACAAAGTTGTGAAAAGAAGTCCTATCCTCTTAGTTCTTCCAAATAACATCAAGTTGAATTTTGAAGGTCCATAAAGTCCTCCTGTCTACCACACTGCTTGGTCTCTTATTCCAAGTGTCTATCATTGTGATGATGCGAGTGTGTTGCATGCTCCCATCTTGATTCCAGGAGCCCTTGAACCCGTCACCATCGGTAATGTCACCGATGAGCACGGCAGTGAGGCACAACAATGGAGCAAGGGGATGGTGTAAAAAAGGTGCAAAAGTGATTTTATTAAAAACAAGAAACAAAAACAATATCCAAATAAATAAGGCAGTGCATTCAAAAATCTTCAAATAAATAATCCATTAAAACGTATGAAAGGTGGAGGTTAAAAAAGCACAGACAAAGACAACGCTGGGAAGCAGTCCTTTAAAACCAACAAAGCCTGGTGTCTTCTTTACCTGGCAGCTCCCCTGCTTCTCCCATCTGGGCCCTGCAACAGGAGAGTCGCCCTACCACCAGTTGACCTTCTCTCCACTCTACTGGTCTGGAGGCCTCCCGATCCCTGGCTTCGGTCACGCACTGTCCAGACCGAGACTTGGCTTTTCACCCAACGGCCAGGACGCTCATGTTGGGGCTTCTACTTCCAAGTCTGCTGACTCCCATTGCCTTCTCGGCCTTACGCGGCCAGCCGCCCTTCTACCGGTCACTCCCGTTCCTTCATTAAATGCTCCGTGGGAGCGACCACTTCCAACTGCCCTAAGTGTTGGCCAAACACCACTGCTAGGGCTCACTGTCCAGCTGTCTGCCTGCACTCTCTCGCCACACTGCTTCCTGCTCTCTTACGCACTCCTGCAACCTCCATTTTCTTTTCTTACTCTTCCTCTCTATCCGCCTCGTGCTGCTATTTATGAGGAAGACGTGGAAGCTGTGGCAATCAGCAGTTCCCAGGAACTATTACGGATGCGGACAGTTCCTCACATGTGCACTTGGGTGAGAGACGCCCACATCACAAACTCATCAGGAACCGCTTCGGCCACACACCACCACGCCCCCTCGCTAAGCCACGAGTGCTGTCCTTTGATGGGAGCTGTGGACCCGCTATACCACAATCATTCTTTGTGTAAAGAAAAAACTTCCAAACGTTCACGTGAAATTTCCCCTTAACAAGTTTGTGTCCCCGTGTTCTTGATGAACTCATTTTCAAGTCACAGTCTCGATCCACTGGACTAATTCCCTTCACATTTGTTTAAACTTCAATCAGGTCTCCCCTAATCTTCTTCTGGCTAAACTGAAAGGGTTCTGTTCTACCTCTCCGAACACCAGTTTGTTATTTCAACGGAATGTTAACATAACGTTATGAATATTCATCTAAATAGTTGTAAGGAAGCGGAAATAGAAAGTGTCCCGTACATAGCGAGAAAACATCTTGTACGTACGTCAAAATATTCCGTACATATGAGATATTTGCATGTACGTATGAGATAAGGGTGTTATCCCATATTGTTTTTCACTGTGCGGTTCAGAGCTTCCATAAAAAATGACTTACACGTAAAAAAAGAGAAAAAAAGAGAAGAACTTACCTGTCTAACCCGTCGAAGCGCGGGGGATCGCTTCCGCAAGGATTTTTAACTTTGGCTTCAACAGATTCATCATTATTATTGCTTCCTAATGCATTTCTTTACGCTTTTTTACAAGTTTTGATAGAGTTCATTATTTATCATGTGTGCATAGACCAGTACTGCAGCATCCTGGTATTAAATGGTCCATGTGTTACATATACGAGCTGCTTTTGAGTCTTAATTATTTAATAAGCACTGTGGTTTGTTGCATTGAGACAGTATATTGCGGCATTTATTCAGGAATAAATCATCACACTTCTTTCTATCTGAGTTAAAAGGTAAGACATGATTGCATTCTCACATTCTTCTTTCGGGTTTTCACATTGACATAAAAACAAATGTAATTAGTACCAACATGCAGAATGACAGCAGAGACTTCATCGCCAGCAGTTGCTTCTAATTTACTTTTAATTTCGGATGCTTTGTTTCCAGTCGGGCATTTTACTTGCCTGGTTGGACTTGATAGTAATTCTGACATTGTGGATTTGCCTTTAATGAAGAGTTCATATATAAAATGAAGAGCAGCGCTGCAGAGTACTGAGAGACTATCATCCGTCTGAATCGCTGATCAGAGTGATTAGGCTTTAACATTTGCCTTGTTGCATCTCTTTAGAACAGAAAGCCGGGAGGTGTTCTGCAACTCAATTGTTCATCATTCTTTTGATTAACTTAGACAACAGACAGGTGAAACATCCGCAACCTTTCATTCCGACAAACAGTAAACTGACTGCTATATCAACTGTCTGCACCACTATAGTCGATTTGACAATCTTTGTTTATTCCGTCTGTTCCTTTCAACTTGTTTCCTTAAAACAGATGTCCAGTTTTTCAGATAAGTCACTGCACTACCTGTCAAAGATGGAATGAAATCTAAGTAATCAACAAAGACCACAACATTAATGTTTGTAGTGC